>JAOYSI010014075.1:3349-30248 GCA_025775065.1 Hiodon alosoides | reverse complement strand
TCCACTTTAATAGGACTGATTACGTACTTTGCCGAGGACTAATACAGTCCACTTTAATAGGACTGATTACCTACTTTGGACTGGTACATTTTTTTTTCTCCAGATATTCAGATTTTTACTGGTATAAAATTGTGTTCAGATCAGAAATGTATTTATATGATTTTGCTGTTCATTATTTATAAGATATCCAGCAAGTCAAAGACAGGGCAAAGGTTTTCCAATTTTTATATTTCATTGGTAAAATTATATTGGTGGTGCAGAAATATAGGCCCTGGTTTCAAAATCCAGTTCACTGATGCTTTTGCAAAGTCTTACCAGTCTATCACTAGCTGTTAAGTGTTTTTGACGTTGGCTTGCCTGTGTGTGTGCATAGCGACGGAGGGCTCCAGTGAGCTCAGCGACAGTGACCTGGACCTGCGCAGGAGGCGATCCCGCCGGAGTCTGAAAAGGCAGGTGAACTACTGCGAGACGTCCGACAGCGAGAGGTCGCAGGCTGCCACCAATCGGGACAAGCTCAAGCCCCATCGACGACGCCTCTCCAGCTCTGAGAGCGAAGGTAGTGTGTCTTTGGGACCTGAGTTTATTTACGCTCTATATCACAGAATGAAAGATACTACAGGCCTCGGTGATGGCGTGAGTTCGGAGTCAAAGACCAACAGAGGCTGGATGATTGGAGAAACTTCCATTACAAGGACATTCACAAAGGCTAGGCTACTCGACACAGAGACATGAGGATGGAATAATATTGAGCTTCTGTGTGTTGAAGATGGTCAGATAAGGATGAGGTATTTTACACACCGAATGACAGTTTTCTCCCTTTTCTTCTCTGATGTTCTAGGGTCACACCGTTCCAAAGGCTCTGAGGAAGAGGAGCAAGGGAAGAAGAGGAGTAAGAAAAGCAATTCTGTTGAGGAGGACTCCAGGCCGAGGAAGAAGAGAGTAACGCTAAAGCGACGGAGGGCCTCAGAGGACGACGAGGAAGACTCTGAGGAGTCTGAAGAAGAGGAGCGGCCCGTTCGCAAGAGGATTAACCGCATTGAGACGGACGAGGACGTGGAGGAGGAGGAGGAGGAGAAAGATGTGGAGGAGAAAAAGACTGCGGAGGAGGAGGGTGAGAGCACAAAGAGCCCATTGGACTCCAACCCAGTGGAGGCGCCCTCCACCAATGGACAGAGCACAGCCAAGGGCCTACAGAGCGCTGTCCCTAAGCACACTGGTACCGCTGGACCCAAGAATGCTACCCAGGTCCCACTGGCGCCCAATGGCATGACCCACCAGGAGCAGCCACCTCAGGACGAGGACGAGGACGATCTGCTGGGGGTGACAGACCTCGTGGACTATGTGTGTAACAGCGAACAGTTATAAACATAGTCATTCTGTCATTTTGGTTTTATTTCTGCTTTTTACCAGCCACCCTACTCCTCTGCCTGGTCGTTGTCTTCTAGAATAAACCAGATATGGGAGCGAAGGGCATATTGGAGCGAATTGACTGGCACCTCTAGAAAGAGAACTGTGGTACTGTCTTTCTTATACACAGTGTTGGTGCGCTCTTGTACTTCTCCCCAGGCAAACGCACACGGCCCCTAATGAAGAGAATTATCCAGTTCCCCTTCAGACACGGAGCAGTCTTCTCCTCGGAGCACCACTCCCCTTGGAAAGGACCATTCTTCTCTTTCTTCTTTTTACAGAAGCTTAAATTAAGTTGCAGACACCCACCATTCACTCGTCGGTCCTTGTGCAAAATTTGTCGTTTTACCAAGTGTGAGATTTCGGTATAATAACAAACGAGCTCACAGCCTCTAAAGAAAGCAGGGAGGGGTTATTAAGTCCATTCTCAATAGAGTTGTGGTTCTTTTGAGGAGATGTAATGTACATTTGTCTTGTATTCCCAAGGATTAGGTCACTGGTTATTAACTGGCAGTTTTATTATCTATTTTATTTAAACCGGACACTTTCTGTTGCCTAATTCTGAAATGCAGCTGAACTAACAGATTTCTTGGCAGATGTTTTAACATTAAAACATTTCGTTATGTATTATTAATGTTCCACCACCACCTGTTCGCTATCAATGCCTTCCATTCAAATGACACCGATTTCAGGTAAAGGGGACCAAACGCGGAATGCGTTACCACTGAGCGTCCGCTTCAATCCAGTCCTCCGAGAATCCATTTAAGGATGATGATTGTAAACCTGCACGGCCAGGTCATAGTCTTGCCTCTGAAGTCAAGTGAAAGAGTTCAACTTACCTTCCGTAGCGATTACAACACTATATATTTTTTTTGTCTTCAGAGCGGTACTACGGATGACTGGTTAACAAGTTTAATAAGGTGTCCTCTGGTTTTTGAGTGTACTTTGTTTGCGTTAGATTCCTTTTTGTTCCCCCCACTTATTAAACAAAAATGTTGAGGCGATGTATAACCCAGTGGTGAACCATCTAAAAATCTTTTTAAACTTCAAAGCAATCCACATTGCCTCATCAGTCTCACCAGTTAAGATTTACAAATTTATCTCCTTAGTAAACGCATAGGTTGGAATTTCTTTTGCCTAAATGAACGTTTTTTTTTAATTTTTTTAAATGAACCATTGCTTTGGATCTCCACACCCCTAGCTCTAATTGTAATATGTACTGCCAGTTTTTATTATGTTTAAACATTGGCCAAGCGTTTAGGCTGTTTTTCTTCGGTTTTTCAAAAACCTGTTTTTATTATAACTGTCGAGCAGTTAAATATGAAGAAGCATATTTTTCAGTTCATTGTTAGGCCTAACACTGTTTTATGGCACAAGGCCCACCTACATTTCTGTCTTGAAGGAAGAGTTTAGACGATAATTTTTTGATAACACAGTGTGCCGTTTAGCCCCAGCCCCAGAGAAAGGTTATTTCCACCTATCCATTTTCAATGGATGTATTAATTTGGTTTATCACAAGGACCAAATATTTCATGCAATGTTGTGGAATTGTCAGCTTGCATTATTACGATAATTTACACTTAAATGGCCTAAAAGAACGCACCTGACCGCCATTAACAATGTTTTCATTTGCAAACCATTTAAAAATATTTTCATAACTGCCTTGTTGGTTTTTCAGTATAGTTGAAAGTTTTTGACACTATGCCAGCCCTCTTTGTCAGTGGGACAAAATAGCCTAGAGATGAAGTAAAACTACACTTGTCACTCATAATTTCTGTCTGCTATTGGCAAACGTTCAGGAGCTAGTGTCATGTTGCTAAAGTTAGGTCTTAGCTTAAAGGGTGATTTAAAAACTGTACAAACCTCATTCAATTTAGGTTTACAGTGTCAAAATGAGTTGCTTCTTAAATTTATGGAAACAGTTTTAAAAAAAATAGAAAAACAAAACATCTATCTCTACAGTGTGTATATTTGTAGTTTATGATGTAACATATTTAGATGCATTTTTTAATAAAAAATATATATATTAGCAATTCTTTGTAATTGCAGATGTTAATTTTTTGTAGTAAGTTGTGAGTATTTACACAACTTTTGTAATGTTAATATATGTACTGGCATGGTAAACTATTCTGCAAATAATGGATGTTTTTATTTGTTTTTTGTTTTTTTTGCTTTTGGATTTACAAGGTTTAAACCCTGCAGCCTCTATTCACCATGTGTTAATAAGTGTCTTTCAGCTGTTTACTGCACTGTAGATAGGTTAAAACAAAGTTACACAATTTTTGTTGACAGAAAACATTAATTCAACGTAAAGAGAGCACAGATTTATGTTGAGGGTGAAGTGTGAGAGGTCTAGTCAATCAAAATGGATGCTTTGACATAGTTGTGTAAAATAACTGTCTCTATCTCGTTACATACGTTTCTGAGTAAACACCGCTAGCGACCGCGTGCCCCACATACAAGTATTGTGGATATATGATTTTGGTTCTAGATGTAATGTGTAATTCCATGTTATAATAAATATTGTCCAGCAAGTTAACTGAAGTCCAGAGTCAGAAAATAACGTGCCCAGTAGAATCCGCTTTCTTTTTTGGTCACATTTGCTCCTGCTAGGTCATGCCTGTTTGAGGCTGAGAGTTTCTTTGCTAAAACCCCAGGATGAACATAGTTTTGGGGGGTGGGGGATAGAGCATGCATATTACACAGCTTTATTAGTGTCACTTCGGTTTCTTACTCTTTCATTTGCTTCTTCTACAGTTATATGTGCAGAGTGCATTTTAAACCGCATACATCGTTTCGGACAACGGACAAATCCCAGAATGCTAATTTTGTTTTTTTAAAAGCAGTGCCAATGTTTTTGTCATGGTAGTCTTGTCTCGCCTAAGTCTGAAATATGGGCAAAAAAATGGGCCTGCAGACCAAGGCCTCAGACTGTACCTTTCTGTTTCCTCTATCCGAAAGTTTTGTTTAAACCTGCTGTAATTTCTTTTCATATGAACAAAAGAATTGTACATTTGTCATAATAAAAAAGGGTTTCAAATCTTACCAGTGCTGAAGTGATTAGATGTCCAATGCATCTTAATTTGTGTAGTGGAAGTAGCGTAACGTAGTGATTACGGTGTTGGGTTGTAATTTAGAATGTTGCTGGCTAGAATCCGAGAGCTGTGGGGCTCTTTGGCAAGGTCCTTAACCTGAATTTATTCTAGCTACTTTTCAGCTTTACAAATGTATCAAATGTGTATTTGTACCTTAAATTAGAGCATGATTGGCTAATACAAGTTTAGCTTGTTTGAGTATTTATTCATTCATATAAAATCTGATTTAATGTCATCAGTCTTTTTTATGTAGATTTATGGACATTGATTATATATAAAAAGGTGTTTTTTTTTCAGAATATAAAACACAAAAGTACTTTTTGACTTTAGTAGCATTAAAGTATAGTACATTTAGGAGATAGTTGTCCTTAGAGGTTTTTCTTCATAGGCGTCTTTTACATAATAATAAAAAAAAGGTTTAAAGTGACCTTAAGGGGAGCAATTGTTTAACGAAACATTCAAATATTTTATGTGTCATTTTAATGATGCTACGCATTTACGTATTCACGAACTCTGGGTGAAGTGATCTCGCGCTTCGGATGCCATGAAATTGAAAACAATGAAAAAGATATAGTTGAAATTTCAGATAACTTGACAAGCATATTTTAATTATATTGCAGCCGCCACCTGATATTTTATTTCCCTTGATGGGCACTGGTAAGGCACCAAAAACACAGGTTGCGTTTAAAGGGGCAATTATTAGGCACGAGGGATTCAATAAATGTTAATTGATTGTCCGGTTAAATTACTAAGAAGTTCGCCAGCTGTTTGGAGAATGCTTGCGGCCGCCAAGACCGGATGCAGCTCCACTCCAGTAGATGGCGAAAGAGTCAATGATCTAAGGTTTAACTCGTCTTGTTTTTACTCTTATTACTGCTGACAACTTCCTTTGGCGGGGATGTATTTACTGTAAAGGCACAGCCTGCCACATGAAGTAAACCGTGCGGAAATTCTCAAAAAGCAATGGTATAAGAAAGACGGTTCTAAAACACGTGGATTATATAGTCACCTTTACAGCACCAAGCCGAAAAAGCTTATGTTCTTATCGCGTTGTCCGGTCTACTGACGATACGGGTGTGCACGGCGCCTGCTTTGTTCTGTCAGTTGTGGCTTTGTGATAGAAGTGAGGCCAGCGTCAATTGGCATCTTTCGGTCACAAGTGTTTTCTTGCGTGAACGAACTTGTTAGAAATTGAAGATTCAACAATGGTGTTGCTGAAAAACGTCCCCCCTCCAAGCGAGGGAGTGAAACACGAACAAGTCGAGACCACAGCGGTTTTGGATGGAAAGGGGCATGGATCGGGGACCCTCTATATTGCGGAAAAGTAAGTAAACTGTTTATTAAAAAAACATCACTGAGAACACGTTAGAATTATAGTTATTGGTTATTTAATTACTATTATTATCTAAAGTCTACATGTGCATCACACCTTTATACCCAATATCAGCTGACCAGTGTCTAGTCTTATTCTCCCTCGAGCCATTTGAATTTCCTATGTGGTTTTTCTCTAAGCATCTACATACTAATTTAGGGCAATATGTAGAACTAACCGAGATGGGGATCTAGGACCAGAGTTCTGTCAGAATTGGAATTAGATTTCGGTAACGTTATTCCGAAAACTTTGGATTGGCTAAACTACGTATTATATTTTGCATTTTATAACAGTTCTCCTTACAATGTGTCTTCTAGTCGCTTGTCATGGTTCAATGGATCTGGATTGGGTTTTTTTCTGGAATACCCGACTATCAGCCTGCACGCCATCTCACGAGACCTTAGCGCTTATCCACAGGAGCACCTCTATGTAATGGTCAACGCTAAACTTAACGGTGAGGCGACGTTACTCTTCTGTTGTAGCAGTCTTTTTGAAAATGCTTTACCACAGCACACTGTGAGCCACTTTTGCTCCAATATGCAGTGATAAAATTAAAATAAAAACTCTTCAGACAGCCAGCTAGTGGATCTGCATTTGTAAAGATTGCTAATGTATTATGGCAGTCTTCAATTTTGACACTGTTGGATATAAGTTTACTGCCTCTGATTGGCTAAATGAGCATAGACCTCAGGGATAGGACCCCGATTCCTTACAGGTCACTCAACAGACATTCCACCTCTGGGTAAACTTTTCAGCTAGCAAGCAAAAGCATTGACCCCAGTGTTTTTGTTGCACAATTGGCAGGCTGGCAATTGGAGCTAACTTGAGGGTAGCCGTACAATCGTATAAAGCCCAAAATTGCAATCGCCGGTAATTTTTTATTTTCCTCCATCAAATTTAGTGCAACCACAGCGCTTCTTAGCTGCCTCTGAGCTGCCCGTCTCTTTTCCAAACTGCTTGCTGCACAGCCTGATCGGAGAGGCGTGGCCATCTGGGCTGTACTTGCAAGCTGGCAGGTGCACAGGAGGCCCGTAGGAGACGCTCGTTGGCAGCTGGTCGAGAGGAGCCCTGCAGATTTAACCCACTCCGGCCTGGGCGGTGCAGTGCCAATTGGTTGCAGTGGGTTAATGACATGCACTCCTGCTCATAGGGTTCAGTTGAGCTCCTTTACCCACTGATCCATTCGGGCGACACAGCACTGAGCCTTAGATTGTGTGTGTGTGTGTTTTTTTTTTTTTCCTCCCAGACACCATAGAAACAAAGTTTTTCCTTTTGAATGGTGCCCTTGGTGTGCCACAAAAGGCTTGCTTGACCGGTTCTCTACAGTAGGGTTGTTGGTGTTTTGTATTTAGATGCTGGCCCTTATTTGCGTGAATAGGGGCCGTTTTGTCTCAGCTTTTGTGTATGTGTGTCAAGCTCTACACGTGTTTGGAAAAATCTGAACCAACCACCTCTCCTCCAGATGAATCTGAAACGGAACCAAAGGCTGAAGAAGGCGAGGACGATGAAGACGAGAGCAGTGACAATGAAGATGGCCCCATTACAGAAATCCGCTTCGTTCCCAGTGATAAGGCTGCATGTGAGATGTGAAGAAAGCTAAAGGGGATTGGGGGGGGGTGGTAAAGATGCATTTCGCTATTGGCTGTGCTGCGAATTTAGTCGCTCAGTTGTTAGCCACACACAGACAAGAGACTGCCTACAAAAAAAGCATTTGAAAGACACTGACTTGTCAGCACTGAGTAAGACATTGCTCATCAGTTTCTGTAACTAGCCGGCCAGCCACTCCCCAAAGTTACAGTGGGACATGTAGGAGATTGCACACAAATATGGAAAATTGGGCTAATCAATGGAATTTAGTGGAGTGGCAGACCATGATGTTTAATAGATCAGTCAGCACACTACTAGTGAGTGTTCAGCCAGCAGCTGGAACAGTCCCAGAGCCTTGTACCGCCGTTGTTTTTGCATAGTGCTATGTTACAGTGGAGCATTGAATGAAGGTTGCGGAGTTTCCTGGTTCTAAGAAAAACCGGCCTCGTATTGCGCGACTGGAATTCGGGTTTTAATTCGGTGCCACTGATGTTAGTCTTTTATTTATTTCTAGTGGAACCCATGTTCTCTGCCATGTGCGAGTGTCAGGCCTTGCACCCCGACCCAGAAGATGAAGATTCAGACGACGACTTTGAGGGGGAGGAGTATGACGTAGAAGAGGCGGGTGGGTAGACGTTCTTAAATTTACGCTTTGTGGCTTAAGGTTATCCAATATGGCTTTCAATGAGTAAATGCGGCAAGACGACATATGGTAATCAAACACTTGAGTACATAATCAGTGTAAGTGGAGTTAAACATCTGTGCTAATAGGGTCTTCCTTGTAGTTTCATGATAAACCGCTTCAGTGTCAGTTTTTCTGGTACTTGAATGGGAAATTCATGATCTGGGCACCCGAAGGAGGTGGGTTTACAATCAGCAGTAGAAGCGCAGAAAGAAAGCCTGGACCTCTTTGGCTGTGTATGTAGGGTCTAATGAGTGCATCCAGACACCTTATATTGCCATACTGTATGTTTTACATACTATACGTTGCCCCGCCTCTCTCCTGCAGAGCAAGGCCAGGGGGACCTGCCTACCTTCTACACCTATGAAGAGGGCCTGTCCCATCTGACTGTGGAGGGTCAGGCCACGCTGGAACGGCTGGAAGGCATGCTGGCTGAGTCAGTGGCGCAGCAGTTTCACATGGCTGGGGTCCGAACCGAGGAGGCGCCCGCAGATTTTGACGGTGGGTCTATGAGCGTTCCTTCAAACTTTTTTTTTTTTTGGTTCCCAGAAGACACTGTTGTACATTGACCTCCATCTCTGTAATGTGGTTCCGTTGCTTTTTTTGGTCTGAGCTTCAGCCCACACATCTGTGCTGACAGTCACTCATGTTTAACCTGTACTTTTCCTTGTTCTTTAGCCTTCAATACAGACGCAATGTACCGTGCTGAAAACGGCCTGACGTTTTTTAAGTAGTAGAGTCCTCTTACTGAACGTTGCAGTGAGTCTTTAGTATGTCAGTACGGACATTAAATTGCTGACATTTTTTTGTTTTTGGGAGGTAATGGGTCCTGCTGTAGAAAAAATGAGTTTAGGTAGGTAACATCTTTGGATAGCTGGATTCTATCGTATAGTATGTGTGTGTGTTATTTAAGAGGAAAAGCATTAAATCTAAAAGTAAACTTGGCTTTTTAGCTCATCGGTTATTCAACCCTGTGCCCCCACTAGGAGGCAGGCAAGAGCTTTGACCGCTGTTCCCTTAGTATTCCACAAGCATGTGACCTCAGCTGGTTATTTCCGATGGTACTTTAGCCTTTTGGTTGCAGATTATGTGAGTTGTATCTCATGGCCTGCTCTTTGTTCCTTTCTCAAGATGGAATGGAAGTGGACACCGGTTCGACTGTGGCCGGGCAGTTCGAGGATGCAGACGTGGACCACTGGTGAGAGAAACTTTACATTTCAGTGACCACGTTCCCTTTGCCAATGGTCATTTGTGTGTTAACTTATCCTGGGCTGGTCTGATATCAGCCGTGTGGTCGGAGCTGTGGATTTCTTTTCTGGGTTTATTTTACTCATTATGAAAGAGAGAGGATTTGGAAGGTGGTATGCATGTTCTGCTAACAATCAGAACTTTTTCCCAACCAAATTTTACCCATCCTGGATTGCTCTACTAATGAGCAGCGTATTCTCGCATATCAACTTGAATAGATCGTATTATGCTGGACCAATGTTATTCTATTCGGGGAGAACTGCAATAGTCAGTACACGTCATCACTATTTCTCCTGACTGTTCCAGCTGAGTTAATTTGATCCTTTCTTACAGATGGAGAATAACGCTTTTCGCAGCCAATAAGAGCACTTAAGGGGCCGGATGGCAAGAGATGGGGATCAGATTCTGTGCACTTGGCCTAATCGCTTCCCGCGTAAACGGCATCAAATGTTCACCAGCTGATTGTCCTCTTGAAGCTATGTGCGACGGTGCGCCAACGTCAATATCAGTTTGCTTTTTTCCATTTATAACAATGCACTTGTCCGCGTTGCTCTGATTTATAATGTAATAGTTAGACCTGAAAGGTCAGAACTAGTTCCTTTCAGGGTGAGCTCAATGTGTTTGTATGAAATCTGTTGAATAAAAAAAATAGTTTTTCTACCGATGGAAGTTTGTTTGGTGGTAGTATAAAAATCTAAACATTAATGATTAAAAGTAAACAAACCTGCAGGGATGGCTATAAAGGCTTTATCTTCATTTGGATAAGAAAAGCCATATTGAGTTGTTCCCTGGTCTGAAGTACCAACATTGAGGGATGCTATGGGTTTGCGTTCTACAGCATCCCGGCTGTGTCTGGAGGTTTTTATTCCACAAAAGTTGCTCCAAACTCAGTTGGCTGTTGGTTTAATGTTTTGCGGTATTTTCCTCCTCTGGGAGTTGTTTTCCGTGGCCCGGAGTAAAGGATATGGTTTAATAATTAAGTTTACCTTTCAGCTACTGCGTATGCTAACTGTTACTTCTCCTCAGAAGACACCGGGTTGTAAATTATTGAAACAAGTCATATAAAAACTGCACTAAACTCTGGGGAAACTCTCCAGTTTAGCTGAGATTCATTTATGCAAAAAACAAGGCATTTGATCATATTAAAGCCTTCAAATGATCTAATGGTATGGACTAATTTTCTTTATACTTTGTTGTATTCCTTCTGATATTTCTGAGGATGTTCCTGGACATGTGGTTGGAAATCCTTGGTGTAATCAGGATCCAATGTTTGAGGCATCTGTACTTGTATTGAAGTCTTAAGCACATGTGCTTATGTGCTGGATCTTCTTCAGGCTTGCCTGGTCATGTGATCTTTTCAGTCTATAGAAGAGAACTTTAGGCAGATGACAGGAAGAGTTTTGGGGGCTTGGTGGAGGGGGCGGGGGGAGTTAGAATTGCAATAATTGAAAATAGTTTTTTTGCGGTGTATGCCTAAATAAATCACATTTTTCCCATTTTTACACCAAGTATTTGCAGAAAGAAAAACATATGTATTCAGCTATAAGTACTCTCTCTATATTTTATATATAATATATATATCTCAAGCAGGCATGTCCTAGTCTAAACCCTAAACTATCATTTGATAAGCTTACTTCACTTTGGAAAGACGGGTTGACTTATCTCACTTGGAAAGGGAACTTTAAACTCTAGATGGTGAAATGACCAGAATGGCATGGTGCAATGCCTCACAGATTCTATTGTACTCAAATGCAGACAGAACATACAGTGAGATAAATACTTTTTAGAAATCTCTAGTTTGGTTACCATTCTTGTCCTATCTAAAATTATTTGTGCATCCCACCCCCTAGAGGTTTTTATTTTCCAATTAGTCTGTCCCCTAGAATATTTTTTGTTCACACTTTCAAATATACCTTATCAATGGAATGTGGTCCACGGGCTTCATGAGTCTGTCAAAGTGAAATAAGGACCAACTTGGCATGAATATAGAATGACTGAATATAAAGGTTTATTTAAACATTTATTAACATTTTTTCCCCCAATTACCTGTTACGTTACGGCAGAAGTCACTTTACTGGCAACAATGAAATCAAATCGACGGAACTAATATATCACATTTTATTGTTTCCAGTGTTAAAAGTCAGTGTAACAAATCAATCAAGCCATATTGTATCCAAATTGTTCTCCATAAAACAGCTTATGCTGCACTCCTATCATCCGGGATAGTTGTAAACATTTGATTGACTTTTATTACGACCAGTACAGTTTAAATGGATTTTATTATTTGAGAGTATTCCAACCAGTATAAACACAGTATAAAACTTATTCAGTTTTATCAGTTATGTTAAAACAATCTGACTCGATGTTTTGGCACTGCCCTTCACCGATTTATACCTAAAGGTTACATTCAAAATGGTGGCTATCTTTATGCACCATTAATTGTTGTCAGCGTGAATCAAAATACATTGATATTGTTGGAATGTTTTTGGAATCTGCTTAAGGTTAACAGGTAAACCACAAGCAACAAACATCTAAGGAAGACGCAATGTTGACCTTGGAGTACTCACTCACGTCTAGTCAAGGTATATTACTTGTTGGTGTCTCCTTTTTTAAGAACACTGCGCAAACCAATGCAAATGTCTTTAGTGCAAATGCACTAATCTAATGTACTGTGTGTATTTTAAAAATACAACTGTACTTCAGTTTATCATAATGCAGTGATGACGTTTTTTTCCTAGGCACCAAAAATGACAATCTCTAATAAGCCTTGTGCCTTTAGCATTATTTTAACTATGCGATATAGTTATAGTATAATCATAACTTGTAGCATGTAAAGTTAAGCACATTGCATTCTGAAACTGAGGTATGTTTTTTTTTGTCCAGATCCTAAACTATTGCAGGGACCAAATCAAAACTTTGGCAGCCTGCTAATCCCAGTTAACATAACAGTATTTTATAGTTTTTTTTCTTTTTATGAGTAGAAGAAATATGATTCTTAGAAAAAAAACCATAACATACAATTTTATTTAATGCGATTAGCAGGTTGTCAATGTTTTGATTTGACGCCAGCCTGTTTTTGTGTTCTCTATTGTGCTTTGAACCAATATAGCCCTCTCTTAAACAATACTGGATTTCTAGTTTTCTTATTCTCCTCACTCATCCTTGCTACTGCTGTTATTAATAACCGCAGTCATTAAACACGAAGTAGGTTATATTAATGTTTAGTTGGTTACATTGATGATTCCTAATTAATCTGACTAATTGCAGTAATGTTTGTGCAGTAATGCTAATGACTTCCTTTCTGTTCCATCTTGTAAGACTGCTGATGAATGTAGCATGCAGGTATTGAATAACTATTAATTTGCTGTAAAGTAGATGATAATCGCCTAACTAATTATTTGATAACCTAACTAATTATCAACAGAACTTGGTTGCAATCAAAAAATGCTGAATTTAAGAAGAAATTGAAAAAAGAAACTTGGGAACTGTACTTTAGTCTGTCTGTCTCCATCTATGTATGCATGCATGCCTAAAATATTTTACTCTGTCTTTTTGGTTTCCAAAGTAGAAAAATCCAAGTTTTTTCTATACATGCTTTTCCCCAATAACTGTGGGATGACCTTGTCGAATAGCAGCACAGAACTGGTCATGCCTTTGGAGAGAGAAAAAACAAAAACAAATCATGAATAAACAAACCCTTTTCCGTATTCACTAGAGGTATGATACTCTGAAACAGCTTTGTCATTCCTTAGCTCAGTCTCAATCTGCAGTCACACCACTGATCTGTGCTTACGCTTAAGGAACAGTAGTGTACTGTGGCCATACCAAACAGTACCTTCTTGAGCCCACGTTTCAATTTCTGGAATACTTAGCAAATTCCCATAAATAGCTAATCAAACTTGGGCTACTGCTGGAATGTGATTTCCTCCCAAACCATTAGCTATTAAGATTCTTACTGTGGAAATCACAGCCTTACCCAAAATTGGTCCAAGCCAGTAAACAAATGAGTACTCCACGAACGTATTTCCACTGCAGGGAAACTGGGTGGAGAAGGCCAGAGCTGGGTTGAAAACTGCACCGGTAGCACTGCCTCCTGTAAGAGTGAAAATACATCACCAGCGAGTCAAAATAAGTTTTGGATCTAAATAAAAGAAATTCATTACTAAGTAAGAACCTAAAAACAATGTTATTAGTACAACACACCTTTGTGGATAGGACAAACATCGATCGCGACGGTTTCGGTTTTTGTTGAAATACTGTTGTATATTTGCTTACATTAAGTATTATTTTGTACACCTATATTAAAAACCAAAAAGTGAGCTTCAACGGCAATAAATACAAACCAACCTGGACAAGATAATCGATATTATTATTATATAATCGTAATATAGGCAATATAGTAATATCGAAAGTATCGCTTTCGAACAATACATAATGGTCCTACAACATTCCAGCTGGTTTCCAAATCAACGATTTTGGTTTCCTCGTCGAGAACAGCATAATATTAATTAAGCTTACAGGTTCGGCAGAGAACAAAAATAGCGATTTTATTAAAGGGCAATCTTCCACTTAGGCAATCGTACCGACGCAGTGCTGTATTGAGGGTTCTCGCCAGACGAAAAACCAAGCTTTTCGAAGCGGTGTAGTTTCAGAATTATTTTGAACATATAGAATATAAGCAAACGGCAAAATTCGTGAATGAATAGACATTGCAATTAAAACTAGGACGCCAAAAGCAACTGTCCTGCAACCTACTTCTTGGTTATTAAAGGGTATTAACCGGTATCAACAAACCTGCATAGACCAAGCTTGTAATGACAGCCGCGATTACATGGATCCGATATTTTTCGTCCAAAATGTGCACGTGTGTGACCACAGTTTGCAGGCTAAATGCACAAGCCATTTCAACGGTTGTAGCTTTGAGTAGCGTGGCATGAATGGGACTTATGCATTTATATCCGAACAGTTTATGCCTGAGATGCAAATCGGAGAGTCCCATAGCCCAGATGTATGGTACCACAGAACGTGCCACCACAGCAGCAAAAAACTGGCAAGCAATTCGTGCCATCGCGTTTTTCCCGCCGAGGTTCCTTCGATAAACGTGCTCCAGAGCAGCAGAGGGGTTGCAAATCGCACCGTGGAATGTCAATGCGTGGACCACGGAGATGAGGTAAGTTAGAGTCAATCCTATCTGTGGCTCGATTCGGCCTAACTCGCCTAGAAGTTTGAGCTCATGGGTGCAGGCGCATAGCTGAAAAGTTGAGATTATTTCCACCAGATAAATAACATAATTCTTTTTTGCAAACAACTTCCTGGCAGTCGTCCTGGTCACCTCACTAAGAAAAACAATAATCGCAAGCAGAGCAAGAGAAACGTTTAGGTCGGCCATTCCAATCCTATAGCTCGCCCTCTTCTGGTACTATTGAATGGGCTAGACGACGTTAATGTTGCTACCTTGCCCTTTAAACCGCTCGAGTTACGTTAATTCCAGACATCAGCGAAGAGCTGTGAGGGTGCTCTACTACGATACGGAAGTCGTAAATGCCTGCACTGAAAGATACACAGATACTGGTCATTTGACACCGGTAGAGGACGCAAAAAACACTAGAGTGGCGCGCACGCATGCATTTCAAAATTCCCATGCATCCTTTCTATCTAAACCATTGTATTTAAACACATCTGGCAAATGCAATAAAACTAAAGTTAATATTGGTCAAGTTGAGAATTGATAAAAGTACACACGTAAAGATCATATAATTAATGTGACGCGCGGCTTTTTAAAGTAATAAGAGCCTGCTCCCGAGACCTGTCTATATAGTTCTTATAAATCAATTGCATTCTCACAAAAGCATTGGCTAAAGTGGTAAAGGTTTCCTTATAGGGAACAGGAATGGAAAGAGATAACAATCGTCTGGTCGCAATAAAAACAAAAGACAAACCATTTTACATGTGATAAATGCGCTTATATTTGATGCAATTATAGCAGTCGTATTCAGATTATTGTGATTCTTAGCAGACGCAATTACCTAGTAGATACTAATAGAGACGGCTTCCAGACCACAGATGGATTTTACACTTCCGGTTAAGTTCCTTTCTCTCTCTCTGGATTTAAACCTGAAACCTCCTGGTTACAAGTTTTTGTACTTTTACCACACTGTGGCACTGCTGCTCTATAAAGAAAGCATTTGAAATCATTACATAAAGCTACTCAACGATATAAATTAGCTTAGCATACTGCTTTACCCCGAGAAATTTAGTTGCTTGCATTCTGGGTGTTACCTAGGTTAGATTAAGTGCTTTTCATTAGGATGCAACTGGAGGTACCTTCTGGGATTCGAATATTTAATCTTTTTTTATCAAAAGCTTTCTATGCACCTGCTGCTCTGTATACTTTACGTGTCTCGCTACACAACATATTTTAAGTTTCTCGTGGTCTCCCTAATTTGGGGTAATACATTTAAATTAAACATCATAGTGTACATTGCTTATTGCATTTATAGAGTAACCCAATCAGTCAATCAACCATATTTAAAATTCTTATGTGGTCTTCTCAGTCTCCAATTAATGCAAAATGTATGTGGCAAAACTCATGAGCACGAGAAGTCACATTTCGTGCCTCGCTACGCTGGCTTGCCAGGTGCTTTTCGAATTAAAAAAAATATATATATTTTATTGATTACTTTTAAGGCGTGAACTGATGCCTGAGTACACTGCTGAGGATTTAAGCACTTACTTAATTTCCTTCTTAGTTCATTTACAAATGTCTACATCCTCCCAGATTGTATAAAAGCCGTATCTTATTTTAAAACCCGTAAAAAAAAAAAAAAAAAAAAAAAAACATTTTTACAAACTGGCTTTTTATTAATGTCTACGGTCTTGTTTTTAGTATCATATTGTCTGATTTTATAATCTGATTATATAGTTTTATTTTCTTGTTATATTATTTTTTTAATTCCTTTTTATTGAATTCAGTGTTCTGTGTCTACAGTCATGTATCGTTTCTGTCTCAGACGTCTCGTTTTTTAATTTGTACTTTGGGCTGTTTTGCATGATAGGTTCAACACATATTTATATTATCAAACTACCGAATAAGCTTTAACTAAAAGTTCCAATTTAATGCTTTCTAACCTGACGTCATTATATTTAGTAAAGCAGAGTCTATAAAATGACGTAGTTTAGATAACGTCATCAGTGGTCGGCCATGTCTTCACGCAGAACGAAGTGACTGCATTTGATTTTCTACTGCGGGATCCGCCCTCTCAACAAGACAGACTTTCAGCAAAATCAATTGCTGAAAGGTAGATTTTTAGAGTGACCAGTTGCGTTTTGGTAGAAGGCGTGGTGGGCGGGCGTTGCTATGTAGCAGTTTCGTATGTGCCTGACAATAGCTTGAGAAAGATAAGTTAGTGGGGAAGAAAGAAGGAATTGGCGAGCACGACGGACGTGTGTGCATGATTGAGAGGAATTGAGCTGGGAATATCTTGCACTAAGATTGCAAGCGGTGAGTGTCGGCAAATTGAAATAATTGTATTTTTTATTTTATTAGGACGGGCTATACTGGACACTGTTTGCGTTGCCTTTCAAAGCGTTTGTGAGGGTTTGGTTTAGAAGCCTCTCACGAGAAAGGCGATGGTGTCCATGCTAAATCAGCCGATAATGAGAATAGCACCAGACAGTTTATTCATTCTAGGCTTTTGTCGATTTTAAGTTTCTTTGAGGGCGATGTCAACATAGGCTGTGCTCACATTTTCAGTCCTCTCATTTCTATCATGTACATTCTCAGTGACAGCACCAGAGAATGGGTCGTTGAGTGACTATTTTTTAATGACTGTTGATTAAAATGAAGAATGTACTTTTTTTTTTTTTTTCTCCCACTGTCAGGCTTGATATATTCGGCGGTTTGGTCAAAAAATGTAAATGTTTACATTTTAAATAATTACCATTTTTCACAACTACTCCAGTGCTGGAGAATTAACTACATGTTAAGCATCATTAAGATAATATTGATCTTCTGAAAATAATTGATGTCGCGGGTGTATGTTGATTTTTAAAATTTAAGATGGTTTGTAGAATACCTATTTCTATCACTGCTCTGCTACAAACGATTGATTTTGCAAATTGACCCAGTTGTGGTTTTATTGTGTACTAAAGTCTAATTTGGGCATACATTGGTTCAGTGAACCGTGCTATTCAGTGGACGTAATTGCACCGGTGAAGAAAATTGTTTCATTGTTACAGATCTTTCTTGAGAGAATAAAAACACTACTTTGCCTTCGAATCGTTTAGGTAAATATTTTCTAAGACGACTGTCTTGTCTGTTTTGTGGGTTGGAGAGTAACGTTACGCCGCTCCGCTTCCTATGTTGTCGGCTGGTGTCACCACTTTTAGGCAAGGTAGTCTTTGCACTCTAGCAACCCGTAAGTTCGGGATTGACTGATTTTATTTTTTAATTATAAAAGGCGGTATAATGGGCTTGTTACGTTTGCAAGCTTTTAAAGTCAACGAGATAATCTAAGTAAGCATTTAAGTCACAAGTAACCTCCAATATATTCTGACATGGTTCCCCTATAAAATGTAAAATTCAAGTTATTTAATACCACAGTAAAGTCGTTACGTAGTGCCGTCATGATCATTTACCATGGTTATGTTTCGGTGCGGTAGAGATGGTAATGGGCAAATTAATCTTTTATCAGAATGACTGATGTCAATCACATAATGGCACCATGTTTAAAATACAGGGTTTAAATTTGTGAAGAAAATAGCGTAGAAATCGACAATTGCGTGTTGATTGTCGGGTTTATTTTTACTGTATATGGCCAATCTGAGAATTTTGCATTTGCGTTAATGGTTTCCGGAAGTAGCCAGAGAATATGCCTATTGCCAGGCACGTTTCTGTCTTGTGTTTGCTACCTACCTAAATCTGAAGAAGTACCAGTGCCACGTGCAACAAGTTGTCAGATGATCGTTGCCACTGGAGATCTAGTGACTGTTGCTTTGATAGGAGCTCTGCTTGAATAGCTTGGGCTTTTCAGCAGAGCTCATGGCAGTAAATATAACCTGCTATTGTAATATATTATAATCGATAAAAGAGGAAGTGACAGAGCCCTCCACTTTCAGCGGGTTTGTTTTATTTTTAATTTAGCAGAAATATGTGTTTGAGTGAAAGTCACCTTTTTTTGTCCACTAACTGTGTGATGCTGATGCATTGCCTCTCATGTATCTTATGTTTGGCCGTTCCTAATGTAGCGTGCGTGACTTGTCTTTGTGCATGCGTAGATTTCACGCAGTGTGTCATCCTGGCTCTCCCTCTTTGTGTGTGACATCCAGATTGGGAAGCATGCAATTGTTGGGAGTGTTGTGTGTTATTTGGCCCGGTCCATTGTCTGTCTGTCTTGCTCCTCTACTTGGGGTGAGCTGCTGAAGTCTCTGTGGCCCCTCCACAGATGATGTAACGTAGCTGGAGTGTTGATCTGAGGTGTGGTCACAACCCAGGGCTATAACTCACCATATGGTTTGGGCCTGTCTGCCCATCATCCTGAGCAACAGCAGAGTAAGCGATGCTCGCTTAATCAGATATCCACTTGGCATATGCAGTTGTTAGAGGGTGGGGGGGAGAGGTGCAGGGGGTTTGGCCCGTGGCTCGGTGACACAACGCTGAGATTGCGTAGTGCACGTATGGGATATCGTCAGCTAGAAAGCATGTGTGTAAGTCAAATCTGTATCACATTTTGTAAAAACAGAGTTGTGCGTTTTTTCAAATGGATGACCAGGATACCACTGCTTTCTCCTCCTGGGTTTTCGGCACCCCCAAACCCAAATTCCTGGCTGAAAAGGATTCCAGAAGCAGGTGTTTGTTCTTTTAAAATGGTGTTGATATTGAAGCAGAACGAATGGCTCAGCCAGTCATGTCTGCTGTCCAGTTTTGGCTTTGTTATGAACTTTCTATTGGAACGAATGCTAGTTCGCTTTACGTGATGTTTAGGGTTGCAGAATGTTTAGAATTGTTTAGAATTTAGAATTGGTAAATGTTTAGTAAATATTAGTACTTCGGAAATTACGCAAAAGGCCAAGCCAACCAGGTCAGACGCATTGTTTGTCCAAAAATACATATACGGGCATTTTCGCAGTTCTTACAATATAAATCAGCTGACCTGGTTTAAAAAAACCAAAAAGTGCATAAAACGATTAGTTGGGTTTGGACGGTCATTTTTAATGTGGCCTTCTACTGTGCTGTTTATTGTCATGGTTCCAGTGCATGATTACGGACCAGCAAAAAAGTACCCCAATTCCAGGGGAATTGTCCATTGTTGCCTGTGGATCACGTTACGCAACGCGCTTCAGGTTGCATTAGCGTCTACTTTATCCGTTGTCTTTAAAAATAAATAAATAAATAACTCAAGTAGCCAACCGGATGCACTGCTCCACATAAACCTCGTTTTCCAGCCCACGCGTCTGTCAGTTTGCGCGTCTCGTTTCTTCTGTAGAATCGCATGCGATGTCCTACGCCGTATAGCGCTGCAGACTCCATCATCAGCGGTAATGTGGCCAGTGAAGCAGCGCTAACGCTTCCAACTATAAATAACTCCCTCTGTAGTCGCCCCTGGCCCCCGGGAACCTAATAGTAACATTTACACGTTGACTGGGTCTTTAAAAACCGAAACCAAGCTATTTAAAAGTTCTATTTCTATTTCCTCGCCGCCGGTTGATGTAAGGCGGTTTTCTGCATAGGATGGTTCTCTTTAGACCCTCCCTTTGTCGCCTTCGTCGATTTCGCACGGGAAGGTGTTCGCAAGGCGAGATGTCCCTGTGTTGTCATGGCGGTGTGAACAAACATTCTACCGGCATTCCTCTGTTAGCAGCCTACATCTTTATTATTATCAGCCAGGGATCAGGAAATCTGGCTGGTGCACTGAATCCAGTACACTTGCATGCACTGTGCATTAGGCCTATACTTTGAACTTTGATACTCTTTTATGTCATTTGTGACATACTCTGCATATCACCATGAGTGAAAAATATGTATGCCCTGAGGTATGACTGAGTCTCACCACAATGCTTTAGATGTGAACATGTGATCGGCAACAGCCTTTCTCTCCTACGAAGGCGTGAATCTTAGAGGAACTACAGAAGACAAGGCCCTGTGTTCATTTATACAGTCAAAACTTGCCGAGTTTGGAGGTTATATTCTTTCTACCAGTTGAATTTTTGGTTGGCGTGTTGGAGTGTGTGGGCTCATTAGAGAAGAGAAGGTGGTGCAGGGAAGGACGTCACCTATAGGTGTGAGTGAGGAGAGGTGATCAGAGGCCAGGAGAGATGAAGGCACATTAACTTCACCCGTTCTCCTCCTCTCTCCTGCTTCTAGACCCGGGCAGCTCCGTAGCGTGTCCAGTGAGAAGGCCGCAGAGGAGCCAGAACTAAGGTCAGGGTCACCTATCTTTGTCTTTATGGGTAGAGAGTCTTTTTAAACACTGAACTGACCAAAAGGAACAACATCAGATCTGTATCTGGATTTTCAGCATTAGCGTCATAGTTTTTGAAATTCTTTCATTTTTAGCTAAGGAGGGGACTTTGAACCTGGGGAGTATGTATTGGCGCGAGTCTCCTGGAATCCTTTCCAGTTTGTGTCCTTTACGAGACCTGCTGCCGGGTGTGTCTTCGAGCCTGCTGTTGCTATGGTCGACGGTAGGTCGTCAGGATTTTCGAACCTACGCCAAAGGAGTCTTGGGTCGTCCCCAGCGCTCCTCGTTCACCTGGGCGTGCCGTGATAATGATTATCACATGGTGCGAATGGTTTCCTAGTGAGGTCATGCAGTCACTTACTCTGGGCCCGGTCGCGGTGCAAATATCACCGTGTTAGCGGTCCAACTCATTGGTTTTTATTTTATTTTTTTAATTGCGTTAAATAAACGTGCTACAGCCAGTCTTGTATATTCCCCTGGTACAATAATGCTTTTAGTTCAAAACAATTTGATACTGGAACAAACTGATATTTGTGTTGGAGCAGGTGGGTTGTGAAGCTAGCGTCGTAGCGCAGAACCTTTCCCAGCAGGTTTTAATGCACGTTATACAGCATATAAAAGTGTAATTAAACTGGTTAAATTGTTTATATCCACCTGGGTGGACCGTGCAAGTATGTATATAATTTTAATGCCTCTTAATACACTATGAGTGCTTTCAGACATCCGATAGTGTGCCAGTATTATAGTATGACCCAGAATGGGCCCTTGCTGTTTGATAGTATTTCTGCCCTATCAGTAATAACTTAGTGTTATTTCCATAGTATGGAGGAAAAAATGTTTTTGTCGCAAATTAATATAATAAAATATAATGGACTCCCTAGAGTACAGATGTACAACTGCATCTGTAATGGACACTGTGCTTTTTTTTTATTTTTTTCGCTCACAACCTGTAAATGACACGAGCCAGATTTGGACCTGTGAAATCCAGCTCATAAGTCACTTTCTTCTTCCTTTTTCACACGTTTATCACGCACCGCTAAATTTGTTGCTTGATTCGAGGAGAAATCAGAGAAAGAACATCTGATCGCGGCTATTTACGAATGCAGCGAGACGTTCAAGAGCCTTTCATCGTAGACGTGACAAAACTTCAAGAAGATTTGAGCTGCTGCCGTCTACCCGTCACAGGCGAAATGCTCAGTTATACTGTTCCGGAACAATATTCCGGTCAAAACCGGTGACTGATATATCTGCAAACGACGAGGGAAAAGCGTGGGTTGTTTTGTTTTGCAGCGCGCTTTCTGGGTTCACCAGAGTGACGGCCGGGTAACCTGGAGTCAGGGCTCATGCGGTTATTTTCAGGACCTCGTTGTGAAGAGTTGCCCTTATTAATGCAAAGCTGTGCTAATGTCGCCGAGGTTCGCTCCCCGTCCAGAGCCGGCCCGCTGGCTCCCGCACAGCCAAGCCGTTTGCTGTGGTGTAGGTGGACTGTCAGTGAGAATCGCAGTGAAAGAAGCTGATGATTTAATGTTAAAACGCACACGTTTTCAGGAGTGGATGGATGTGGGTTAGGTATGCCTCTGAACAGTAGTTGCGCCGTTCATCAAACGGTTAACGTGTCTGTGTTTGTTTTCCTCTCATATTTGCATTCCTTAATTGGAAACTTCTGAAGCTGGGCGAATATTATACGGCGGGGCCGGGTTTCCCACAACTCTGGGCCTTTGAACCCGAGACCTCCCTGCGTGTGCCACCATAGGCAGTGCTGCATCCCTCTGGCCCCCGCCGTAGGACATTCAGAATGACTCCCCTGTCGATCGGTGCGGGATCCCAGGGGCGCGCCCCCCTTTCCCTAGCCAAGCTCCTCATTAATCAGAGGGCTGGCTTTTCAATCGCCTCTGCGTGCCTTCGCCGCGTAATTATGATGGAGCGCCCTGCATTGTAGCAAACTGCTTCAGCCTTCATTCACTTTTCTAGTTCATTCAAACTTCTGCAGACTGCTTTCCCCTCTGCTCTGCCTAAAAAAAAGCTTGAACCCGCAGTACACTTTGAAGTGTGTTCACCTAATTAAAAAGTTGTGTAATTTTTCATACAGTTTGTCAGGGAGCCAGAACTATTAGAAAATGGTGTCCCGTGTTGTTGGTTCAGGTTTTGTTAAAAAATGTACTTTTCTGTTTTTCTGTGATGCAAGAAAGTCGGAAGTTGTCGTCATATGAACATAATTCACAAATATGGAGTTTTGTCCGAAGGCGCTGGCCTGGTCCCTGAGACCAAAAGTAGAAAGACTGAGAGATTTCCCCCAGCTCTACCTGATAGCAGAGCGGCTTTTCAGGGCCTAGAACTGAAGGGGCTCATCTTTGCACAATTCTGCATGAATAATGGAGTACTCTATTCCACCACAGGCACTGCATTGTTCTCTTTCTGTCTGCCTCGCTCTCAGAGGGGGCAAAAAGAACTTCACAGAGAGAAAAGTTGTGGGAAAATTCTGTGGGAGCTTCTCTCCAGGATGGATTAGGTGGATGGACAAAAAGAGGGTGCGGGAGGACGAACGGACATCTGCCCGGTTTTATGATTTTGTCAGAATGACAGATAGCAGAATCTTGAAATTCAGTCGTGTACATCAAAAGAAATGGAGGATGCAGAATTTATTTTTGAGTGGCATCCTTGGTTGGTGTGAAGGTGTAGGCTACTTGAGAGAGGGAGTGGATGATGGCTAACTGTCAGAGGGTCAGCCAGCTCATTGTTTTATTGCAGTTTTTTAATACTAGACTAAAAGCTTGTCTAGGTCTGCATTATTGATTTTGGTTGACGCCAGAAGACAATTAGATTTATTCGCCACACCCCCCCCCCCCCCCCCAATACCCTTAAGTCTGCATTATTGTTAAGTGTATCTCGTTAAGCCCTTCAAAGCAGGGAAGTTTCTCTCTGGCTGGCTGTACAGGCCAAGTTTGCGAGTGTCTCTGGGTAAGAACACTGCTCTCTCTCTGCCTCTCTCTCTCTCCCTCTCCTTCCCTCCCGTTGTCTCCTCATCACCTCCCCCTGCCTCGTGGTGGGACAGACTCGGAATCAGTAGCGTAGCGTGTGTCCGTGTGTGTCCCAGTTTTAAGGATTCTCTGGTGCTATGGTGTTGTTGGCATTGGTGGTTTAAGTTTAAAGATTTTTCTTTTGGTTGCGGGTGATGTCTTTAGTGTTGATGTTACTTTAGCCTGCCCTGGGAAGCTCACTGACTGTCTTTGAAACTGATCTCTGCTCCCGAGGAGGAGGGGCGCATCGGGGGAAGGGGAGCTTTTCGGATTCATCGTTAGGAAGTCCTACGCACTTTACTGGGCATAACAGTCCTGTCTTTTTGAAAGGGACGCCTTTGGGGACGCACGACGCAGTGTTGCAGAGCCCAGTGAATAACAACACCCATTTGGGTGTTTTAAACAAGAGAAGAAATTCATGTTTGAGCTCAGAAGGCTGGTTTCCTTTCTGCGGTTCACAGTTCCGAACTTGAGAGGCAGCTTTCGGTTGAGCCATTCACTGCTTTGAGTCCTTCCTAGTTCTGCCTTGTTTTATATACTCTACTACTGACAGAAAAGTGCTTCCCGACAGGCTTAACGTAGGAGTCCGTAATTGGGTTTCTTCCTCAGTGATTCTTCCAAGATCTTGTGAGTTGACTGCATGGAACGAAACGAGGGTTCTTTCTTATAAACGAGGCCATTGTGAAGAGTCTGTGTTAAGGATTAGGTTTCCTTTCCTTGTGCCCTAGGGCGGGGCGGGGCTTTCAGGTAGCTGTAGAGGTGCAGAGGCTGGGCTACCTGACCTAACAGTCAGATCGCCACCTCCAGTTGGTGTCCCTTCCCCTACCCTTCAAACGACATCATCGGTGATCACAGTTTTCACACCTTTTACATACCGAATGCTATCTCTTACTCTGACTTTATCTGATCGCGCATCCTTCCATTTCAAGTAGGTCAGGGTTGTAGTTCTACCGCAAACCTCTGAAGTAAATTCTTGTGGATGGCTTATTTTTTTCTGGAGAGCGAGTTGTGTGAATAGTGTTGATGTGTGAAGTCCGTGAGAAGTACCAAGATTCTGTCTGGGGAAAATCTTCAAGATTGAATTGCTGTCTGCACGCTTAAGCGCCTGTAGAATTATACTCCACCGAGTGAATATAATGTAACGGTTTAAATTGCAGTGGTGTTTTTTTCTACTTCTGTAACCTGCACCCGAACTCGGTGGAACAATAAACCAGGTTCAACCAGCTATGGTCCTCCACCACTTTCATACTGGGACGGTGGAGAGGAGGTCCACACCCGATGGAACTGACAGACCTGCTGAGTCAAACTCAGACGCTCGCACGTGGCACACAAACTCCGCCTGCTTATACTGGTTGTGGTTCCAGTCTCAGATGAAAGGGGGTAACCTGTAATTACAAGGGGGAAACGTCTCACAGGAAGGTACTGGGAGGGGGGAGGTTATGGGATAAAGGGGCTTCCTTCTCTGTAATGAAAGAGGAGGGGCGGCGAATTCAAAACCCATAAACACAGGCTGCCTCCTCAACGCCGGTCTGATGGCTGAAGAGACAGGGGAGTACTTTTCCTGTGACACAGTAATAACGGGATTGGGGAGTGACGTTCCTGCGAGGCGAATGGGGAAAGAAGGAACACGACCAAACTGATATTGAAATGGCCATTGAAGGAAACCATAGGTTTGGCTAGATGTGAAAATGGATATGGATATTTCTGCAAATATGGGTCCTGAGTGGTAATTGAAGCGGTTGAAAAGGCTCCCTATAAACCAAGCGGGTCGTTTTTGTACGTCCTCAGGCGTTATGGGTTTTTCTTCACCACCTGGCTGTGCGTGGGTGATCACTCCCGTTTAACCACGCTGATGCCGAATTACCCCTGCCCAACCTTTGCGGCAGGGCCAGCTCTTTTCCAATTGTGCATGTTATTCGAGGTGTGTAGGCGTGCTTTCAGTGAGTTCACTAGTTTTGTCTGGGAATGACTGCTCCAACAGAAGACCTTTACCCCCACACACACCCCCATTTTATTTCCAGCCTTTCCACATGCGGCAGTTTCCAACTGGATAGAACTAATTCTCTTAATGTGCACTCCTCAGATCATTACATTTGTAGAACAGCCTCTGTAAGAGGAATCGCCGGCGTATCCAATAATGAAACTTCCTTGCCCACTCAACACTCTTGCTGTGCCTCGCGCTGGACTTTCAGGTGCCAAATTGAAGGGAATAGATTGATTGTGAAATTTTCTTTATTATCACTGCTGTGTATTAACCAGGTGACGCTATGCACAGCACAGCGGGAACACAGCTTGGAGCGGCTGATGATTTGTCAGGATGCTGAAATCCCAAACCCTTGTTCTCACTCTGTTTTTGTATTTGGGAGGTTCTGGAGAAGGTCCGTTTCACCCATCCTTCCCCTCCCCTCATTTTAGCCTGTGTTTTGAGTCAGAACATTAAGCGTCACGGTTAATGATCATAATGTGGCAGGGTTCCAAAGCGAGAATCGATTAATAGCGTTTTTGCTAGGCCTTTTCATTTGGGTGGATGGAGTTGGTTCTTTTGTGTGGCCTGTGTGCGTGCGTGTGAGTGCGTGTGAGTGCGCGTGCGTGCCCGTGCGTGTGTGTGTGGCCTGTGTGTGTGTGTGTATGTGTATGTGTGTGTGTGTGTGTGTGTGTGTGTGTGTGTCTGGACGTAGGCTGATCAAGATGCTGTTAGTCCCAGTGTTGTTTTTCCTCTGTGAGATTGGAGCTGTCACAGTCCATCCGTCAAAGTGTGTTGCCATGGGTAGCGGAAGGTGTGGCCAGTGCTCCTTGAGGATGTTGCCGAGGCCCTGTACCACAAAGGCCAGTCTGCATCTCAGCCTAGTCCATAGAAGCAGCTGTTTGTGCTCTCTTCTGTTCAGTCCCACCGGCAAGACGGTCCTTAAGAGTATAATTTACCTTTCAGGACGGGCAATGAGAGGGCACGAGGAGACACACACACACACACACACACACACCATATTCCCCCTGCTAGAAATGGTGCTCCTCATCAATACGTCTCCGTCTTC
>JAOYSI010014064.1:0-38886 GCA_025775065.1 Hiodon alosoides | reverse complement strand
ATGATGGTTAAACTGGCCTTGTATTGGCTCAGCGGGGGCCGGCCAGGTGATGATGGCTAAACTGGCCTTGTATTGGCTCTGCTGGGGCCGGCCAGGTGATGATGGTTAAACTGGCCTTGTATTGGCTCTGCTGGGGCCAGCCAGGTGATGATGGCTAAACTGGCCTTGTATTGGCTCTGCTGGGGCCGGCCAGGTGATGATGGCGAATGAGTAAAGTAAGCACGGTTTAAGTGTGGAGCCTCTGCGGGTTGACCCAGGAATGCACTTTGTGTATTTATGATTTCTTCCCTGTTTCTCACAGCATGGGCCTTAACGTCCGAGCCAAGCGCTCCAAAAATGGCTTTAGCCAAGCCAAGAGAGCAGGCTGCTCCCTTGGCACCTGCACCGTGCACGACCTGGCGCATCGCCTCCACCAGCTCAACAAGTACAAGATCAACAGCGCCCCCGTGGACAAGATCAGCCCGCTGGGCTATGGCCGTAGGCGGCGCTCACCTGAGGCACTATTCCCACGGACGTGAGCCTGTCCGGGCCCCGCCAACGAGGCCAGTGTTCCCGCGATGCTGCAGACGCCTCCGACCCCCACTGACAGCGCTCAGCACAAGCACCCGGCGTGAGGTTGGCGGGAGGGGAGGGGCCACGGAATCTCAGGAGAGCTGGTCCCAGAGCAGACAGAAGCACGGAATAAGTGGGGGAGTGAGAGTCTGTCAGCGATAGAAAAACAGCAGGAGAGGGCTATGTCCCTGGTAGAGGGGCTGATGTGGTCCCTGTGTGTGAGTGACTCTCCTTTACCTGACACAGACACCTGGACTTGTCTGACTCTCCCCAGGGCTGGACATTACAGGAGATCACACCGCCCCCCACCCACAATACCCCGCACCCCCCACCGCCACCCATACAAGGCCATCTGAGCTGGGACAGAAGGATGATGTAAACCCAAAGACCTGTTTATTCTGATTCTCCCTGTACATGTATTCGGACTTTAACTCCAGCTAATTCAGCAGAAATAGACCTGATGAGAGACCCCAGCAAAAGAGCACCAGATAGGGAGTTGGACTTTGAATACAAAAGTTTTTGAATGATGGACTCTGTATGTGGGGGAGGGTTCTTTAAATCCAACAGATAACCTTACTAAGATGGTATCATACTTGAACTTTTTTTTATGGAAAAGTGTGCAATCAATATGCATATATATTTTTTTTATGTTTTATGTGTATAAAGAGTTGAATATGATAAGAAACCTCTATTTAAACGTTGTAATATGTTACTTTTAACTACTCATGGAGATAAAATTATTTTTATACAGGAAAAAAGCATAAGGGCATTTTATCTTTTTTGTTTTTATAAATTGTTTAATAGGCATTGTTTCAAAATGTGCTTATCCTTTTAAAATTGCTATTTTATAATATATTTGTGTATGTGGTATATTTTATATTGTGAAATACAATAAACCTTGGAGTTGAATGTCCAGACCTCCTTGAACCTCACGCCCTTCCTTCCCGTTGTATCTGCTTGGAGCTTGGTCTCCTGTAGCGTCTCATCCACCTCAGTTCTTGGGGGGCCAGCTGCATTCCAACTCTGTACATACTTACTGCCTAGCTTCAGTCACCTTCAGCCAGCCTCCACCAGCCTCCAGGGCTACTGTCCGTTGGCAGTCGAGTTGCTGGGTGCCCATCTCAGAAGCCCCTCCCAAGGCTCCCTAACCTTCCGAGTGGGGCAGCAGGTGGTGCAGTGGGTATGTTGAGAGTTGTGTCCTTGAGCAAGGGAATTGCTTCGATACATATCCGGCTGCATGAGTGGATAGATGTAGAAACCATAGGTGGGTGGCCTTGGATAAAGCATCTGAGAAGTGCACAGCTTGGCCTCCCAGAATGGGATGTGATTGTAAACATTATCACCTCACAAGAGGGCTAGTTTTTGAATATATCTGTTAACTCAAAACGGACATTTAGGTGTCAAAGGATTCTATGTTTTGTTCTAGTTAAGCACAAAATATTGTTTTGAACAGTTTTCTACAGACACGTTTGGTGTCTGTCTTATCTCTCCTTGGCTCGTTAAACAATTAGGGCTTTTAAGTTTAATGACTCTCACATTTGGTACTTCAATAACACATCAATTACATGAACGGCTCCGCAGGGTGACCTTTGACTTCCTGGCTCTTTGTCCAAACTTCCAGAAAATTCCGGAAAGGTTAAGAGTTTTCTGGCGGTTATCATAAGGGTTATGACATGTTGAGAAAAAGAAAATAAATCATGGCCTATGGCGTCCTCTACCGATAACAAGGATCAGTCAGTTGAGCCAGATAACCTGTCTGTAAACACAAACACCAAAACCCCAGCTATATCGTCTATGAAGGCACAAAGGACAGACTAACAGCCCGGAACCGTTACACCAGCTTTATAAAGATGCCGTATGAAAAACAAATATTTGCCTGCACTGTTTTATTCCTACCAAAATTATCTTTGCCTCATTCGCTGGGAAACTGTGGGAACGTGACACAGTATAAGGGGAGTGTGGGGAATCTTTCTTAGAACAGCTGAGGATCGTTGAGGATTGTTGGGGACCGCTGAGGACGGCTGAGGACCGCTCGGGACACAGATCAGAGGAAACTTTTTGCATGATAGGAACTAATTTTCCTCAGCCTATAGATCACTTCACAGAAAGATGATAGCTGATAGCTTTCTTTACTAGGCATCAGTTTCGTTACTAAGAAAAACATGTACAGGTTAATAGTGTTAAAACAAATAATGCCTAAATGTAGCATAGTTTTAATTAATTAATGTTTGTCAATGAAAACTATCTTAAATATTAAGTCACTTTAAAGGGGACCCACCAATTTCTAAAGTCATAAATGACCAGGTCTGCCCTGTTCCCTGGGAAACCGGATAGAACCCAGGATAGAAAGGAAAAAAACACAAAGACCGTAAGGAGAGCGGAGAAAAAGTTGAAGTGTGACACAGAGCAAAACAAGGTGCGGAGAATTACAGGCAAAATTCAGTATCTTTTTGATAGCCATTGATTAGAAAGTTATTTAAGAGTGGTAGACGACTAGTGCTGGCGCAGGACGTCGCGTTTTACTGGGGTTTTTACTGGCTGGGTGATCACGACAAAACGTGTTTTCTTCCAACGGACGTGGCGCCATCTGCTGGTTTTACATAACATATTTTATGCTATTTGTTATTAATTTTTTCAAGCAGTCCTTATAAAGAGTGTTTCCTCACATACTCTCAAAGAAGATGCAATGCTTTTTCCCCGTCCTCTTTCTCTTTAGTACATCAGATTTAATTTGTGGCAAGGAATTTCAACTGAAAGGACAACACGCTCATAGGGATGTGGAGCCCTGGCACATGAAGAGAGAACTGCAATGTGGCTGGTGCTGGTCATCCAACTCTCAAATAGGGATGGCTAAATAAGGTTTTATGGCTCATTCCAAAACTAGCTCATCATTCAGTTTCCGCAGACAATAATGACATTAATGTTGAAACCACAGGAGTGGCGTGTCTTCTATAACGTCAGGCAAAGCACTTAACTGAAATTACAGCAGAAAATATTCAGCTGCATAAAAGGGGTGGATTTTATGCAAGCCAGTCTTGCTAAGGGGGTCTGCTGAGCACATAAATCATGTAAAATTATGTAATTCTTTCCACAGAAATGTCATCTACAACCATTGAACTCAATTATTTGATTATAGATCCAGAGCAATGGGGAATTTAGTTATGTGAGGGAATGAAATCACTGTGTGAAAGAACTCATTACGTGACAATGGTTGCTGGCTAAAACCGCAAAACAATGTGAATAAGATAAGAAAATATTTTTCCACAGTTTACTATTTAGATTCCCCTGCATAATGTTATTAAATTGAATTCCTATGGCTGGCTCCACTTATTTTCAAAGTTTCATATTTTTGTTTCTATTTTGGTAGTGTCTTCATATCCACACAGACACTAAAGAACCAGCGTCAGGGACTGGTGCCTCTGTGCCTTCAATGGCCAGCTCAGATATCCACAGATACAACGGCCTGAATTGTAATAATATATATTGTGGCATGCCAGCGCGTGGTTCTGGAGTGGCTAGACTCAGGGAAGCAGAGGGTTCTTTTACACCTGTTATTCTGCTAAATGTATCAAAACTGGCACCAAACAAAATGGAGGATGAAAATACAAAGATAACAGGCCATCTGCTCTGCTCCACGGCTGTCCCTGCTTATAAAAAGATTCTTAGTTGTGCTTTCTAATGCTTTCTGAGTGTGCTGCAAGCAAGCAACCATATTCAGTTTCACAATGATGTCCTGGCTGTGGATGAGGGATGAGACCTTGTGGATGAGACCTTGCCTGGCTGACCCGGGTGTGTCTGAGGGTGGAAATTCTGGCTATGTGCCACGAACAATCCCTAACATTCAAAAGCAACCCACCCGCAGTCTTGAAACAATGAAAGACAAATCATCGGCGGACATTGCCAGTTTTGCAAGGCAGTGTGCAAGGGAGCCTGTGGGATCTACCCTAGGGAACCCCCTGGTGGTCATTAATGAGATTGACTCAGTAGGGGCCCTCTGGAGGAGATGAATGAGATCAACTCAGTAGGGGTCCCCTGGTGGTCATGAATGAGATCAACTCAATGGGGGCCTCTTGGTGGTCATGAGTGGAGCCTGATGGTTCTTTCAATGGCAGATATACTGTACATCCTAGGAGCATGTTCCTGTGTAGATGGAAGTTAAGAAGAGACAAGAAAGAGGCTGGCACCAGAGGCAGAAGGGGAGACTGTGACAAACACCATCACAAACAGCTGGCCTCCAGATACACTTTGTTAGTATCCTGCAATCTGTACCATAGTAAGCCACCAGCCTGGCTGCAGGGGATTTTAGAAACTCACTTTTGAGGCCGACATTCTTGACACAGGTGAAAACCATTTGCATATTTAGGTTGCAATTTGCATGTGTGAAAAAATTTTTTTGTTGAATTAGAGCTTTGATAGAGTGTTTGTGGAATTCTTTGTTAACCTTGAATTTGCAAACTAACATTGTTAAATTACTGTTTTTATTATCCTTCCCCAAAAATGTATGTTTACACTTGCCGTGGTATATCAGGCCTAGGCTGAAAAAACACTTTATAATTTCCCTAACACTGAGTGTGACAACAAACTTCTCTCTGAGGGACATGTCTGTTTTGTCATAACACTGAATGCGGCAACAAACTTCTCTCTGAGGGACATGTGTGTTTTGGTGTTGTGGCTTGGTTCAGGGTTCTTGTGCCACCATAAGGAAATGGAAGACCACATAGCAGTAAATAGATGTCTTTGTCAACCATCACTTTTCAGGAGACAACCCCTTTAACGCAAATTTTACATAAAAAACGTTAACCGTGCCAAACTTGTTGCACTTTGAAAACAACTACACCCATAATGTCAGTGATGTGGAATCTGGTTACCACCCATGAGCCAATTAAACGGGGTGGGAATGCTTTGTCTCACAAGCCACAAAAAATCTGTGACATTAGTCTCCTCAGCCCTTTCTTTGTCCACCTGAATGCCAACACAAAAGCAAGCAATGAAGATTTAATGCTATATCTGAACCTTTTCATCAGAACTAAACGTACAGGGTGTTGTGGTAGTTGAACAAAGAGGGTGCTATACATGTCAGAAAATGAAAGAAAAGCACTCTTGTGTACACCTGAGGGGAATATGTCTATGTGGTAATGAGTCATAGTTATTGATGAGATCCGGCAGACATGCAGGTCTGTCTTCTCTCTTGATGCTGGATGACGATAAGTAGCATTTAAGGATGTCAACCGTTTAGCACCTAATGATCTATCAGATCAGATAGTTATTTACAAAGCATCTAGATTACTTTGCTCACGGCTGGCTCACACACCCTAACGTGTACCAAGGATAACTAAATTAAAGGCGGGGCAGCGTTTGCACACAGAACCCCACAGGTTCTATATAGTTTTTTTCAATTTTTCTCCGCTGTTGGAAAGTGATGGAAAAAACTCTGCATGGAGCATCGTCTTGTAATGATACAAATATCCACTAGATGTAACTGTTACTCCTAATTCGCCGTATAGATGTGACCACGGTTCATTGATTAATTCCCCGGAGCTCATTAAAAATATCACTTCATGGATGTTTGCGCACTTTTTTGAATGACTGAAATCTATGTACCTGTCCACACGAGGAAACAAACATGAAAGAAAATTCAAATCAAGTAAGGGAGCAGAGCAAAGGCATAGTAAAGCTTTATGAAGTTTAAGTTCTGTTTTTGTACGTTTAAATGCATGTCAAATTTTGAAAAGGGAGATTGTGGTTTAAATAGTTCTCATGAGTATTTTAGTTAAGAAAAAATGGCATTTAATTTTTTTTTGTAAATTCTGGAAATGTTAGCCTGAACTGAAAAAATAGGTTATTTAGATTCGATGTCTAAAACATGTTTCCTCTTCACAGTGAGAAGTTCACTGAACTGTACTGCTATTAAAATATTTTCTTGCTGTACACTGACTTCCTGCTCCACCCCGGGAGTGAGACAGTTAATTCGTGTTCATCGGAGAGTACTGTTTGCAAGCCTATCTCTTGCTGCAATAAAGACAAACCCCAGTTGCTGTTTTTTCTCTTGAGAACTGCGGAGTAAATATAAATAACCCCTTCGACTGCGATAGTGTCGGAGGGTGCATGCCAAGGCTGAAAAACGGTGAGTGGTCTGCAACGATAAACGGTATATGCTTTCATGGTGCTTGTAGGTGCAGATTACGCTCAACTGGTAGCTATCCGTCGTTTTAGCATTTGCTGGATGACACTTGATGCTTCTTTACAAGTAAATAATACATTTTCAGCTTGCTTAAAAAAAAAAATATCAATCAATGTCAATTGAACGAAATATCAAATGTTGCCTTCAGGGTGGCAGCAATGGAACTTCCGCATTCAACTCTCACACTTAACGAAAACAACTATTTCCTCCAAAAGCCGCAATTCCGCTTCTGGAGCGGGTTATGCAAAACACCGTAGTGTTGGTATATTGTTTCCCCAGTCTTAGTAGGTGTTTTTTCAGTTTAGGTGTTAGGGCAATCGATCAACTAACAGCTGCATCGAGGGAAACCAAGTTTAACGTAAACTCAATAAACGGATTGTGAATATTCATTCAACGGTATTATCACGATAATATGATGCATCATATGATCATCTCTTCTCTTCACACTTATTCGCCGTTTGCTCCATGGCTACAGTTCAAAATAATGTCATCCCAATATACCTTGAATTTCTAACTGTTTTCAGGAACTTGCGCAAATACAGCTGCTCTGAAGAGACCCCCCACAGTGTCCTGGTTTGCCAATTTTTCTACAATCTGATCATCTCAGACGCTGCAAAGGATGAACAGAAGAGACACCCCCCTCTACAAGCAGCAGTCCATCCCCAGCACAGGGAAGGGTAAGACCAACGCTCCCCTTGGGAGAATTCCTGTCCTTGGTTTTTGGCAGCGAGAGGGCGGGGGTGGGGGGCTGCTGGGCGCAGTGCTTCACTTTGGAGAGGTGCTTCTTGGCTCTGAAGTGGAAGTAAGGGGTGGGGCCTCAGTTATCCTCACAAGTCAGAATACTGGTTTCCAGCAGCTGTTTAAAGTAAAAAGACTGCATGGATGCTTAATGTGAATTTGGTGGACCAAAGCAGGCAGTCTCACCTAGGCTCTGTTATTGTGTCATGGAGTTCCAGAATTGTATTCCTCTCTAAATTCCTCGCCCCTGATGCATGCCTCGAGCGCTTCTCCTGTCTCAACATATCCTGGCATGTTTGAGCTGGCCATATTTATGCAACAGGTAGAACTCATGCATAACTCTCACCTAACTGGAGCTTAAGATGGAAACAATGTCAAGCTCACCTGTGAAGTCTCTCCACACAAACTGGCACCACGATCAAGAAGGTTGCAAGAATTATTTGCAAAAAAAAAACTTTCCACTGCAGATGGATTGTTTTGCAAATGGAACTTCCCATTATAAGCCACTTAGCAGTCAACGAAGAAGTCCGTTCTCATGTGGCCGTTCTCTCTTATAACCACTGCGAAACAAACTGTCCAATTTTTAAAATGGGCGCCAGTGAAGCCTGAAACACATTGTCAGGAGTTAATTAGATTAGTTAGGCTAATGCTAACTGCACAACTGTGTGAAAAACAGTGGTCTTTGTCTCGTGAAGGAAGCTGTGGAGGTGAAATTACAGGATAAACTGGTTGCCTTCTTAACAGTACCCAGTCTTTCTATGACTCCTAAGGGATTAGAAGAGCAAGTTTCTGTCCCTCCCTCTCTGTAATTATTAACAGCTAGCTCTGAAGAATTTGAATAGAGTCAAGGCAATTATCTAAATCCCCATGTGTGATAATCCTAAATGAATGTTGCATGGAGATTAATGCAAAACCGTGGGGTGATAGAGCTCGCAACGTCTTCTGTAGCAACCAGTCCCACAGGCCGTCCTTCACCCTCTATCCTAAGTGCATCAGTGCAATGTTAATAACATTAATCCAGCATTAATCTCCTGTGATCTATCCATTATGCCACCGATGAAAGCGTCCGGCTATCTGATCTGTCCCTCACTGCTTCCCCCTTCCCCCTCAGATCATCCAGCTGGAGACGAAAGCAGTGAGTGGGAGTGGAACTTTCTTTTATGTACAATTCAAAAACCAGTGTGAAAGATATAGGCTAGGATCAGTATGACGGGTAAATCGAATGGTCACTGTCACTCAGTGCAAATTTTGAACACTGCGTAAACCTGTTACTCGTACTACTAGTGACAGGTAGGATGCAGCTAAACAGCTGTACTGTTACCCAGTATTGGCAGACTCCAAACAGAGCCCCCTGTGTGGTAACAGAATGATTTCAGAAAGGTTGTAGTAAAATATGACCTTAAACTTTTAACTGCAACACACTGTTTCCTGAAACACCCACACACGCTGTTTTCACCTGAATCACTATAAAAGATGGCCATCCACTCCACTGTTTTCTCTGTGAAGACTCTGCAGTGCGTTTATACTGCTGTGTAAATATCCGTTTCAGTTGCAGGAGTGTCCTGGCCTGTTTTGTTTGGTGTTTTCTGTATTGAAACGGTCAGGGTCCCCAGTCATGTTTTAAAGTGGAGCCTGGTGGGGGCCTGCTCACCTCTAGACCCAGTCTCTACACAGACAATGGGAAGCTATATGTTCAGAGTTCCTTAGAATCTTAAGTAGCCAGCCGAAGAGAAAAGGAAGGCAGCTTATGTGATATATCATAAATATTGCCGCGGCTACGGGCGTTTTCTTGACTACTAAACCGTATAGCTTTTATAGAACGGATACATCCTTAAATATTAAGACATTTAAAAAAAATAAAAAAAAAACACAAAAGAGGGTTTACCAATTTAAAAAATGTATGGCTCAAACTTTAAATACAGAGGTAACATAGTTCCTATAAACTTCACTCATATTTCGATCGCTTCTAAACATTAAATAACATCTTGTATTTAGCTACCTTTCGTGTATTTACCTAGCCGGGTGTGGTCACGTATATTAGTAACGTATATTATGTAGCTAGTTCGCTATTAGTATTATAAACACCAAAACACATATAACTAGTTAGCCAACTTAACTAAACTTCCCTTCCAGACCAAAGTTGTCAGTTTCTTTAACTAGTTGGTAAGCCCCTCCCCAAATTTACAGATGGAAGTGTATGCTGTGGATACACTGGCTGCTCTAATTACACCATCACGTATTCAACATTTGGCGACTAAATTATGTTTAGTAGACTCTAGTAGACTATGTTTAGTAGACTAGTTCATTTCTGGTGAGCAGTCAGTTACCCACTTCATATTTAAACTAGAGAGTTTTTTCAAAGTCCAATGGCTAATTATAACCAGTCCAAGGCTTGTGCAGAATGGGAGCAAATATGGACACAGCCTAAGAGCTTTGCCTTGAGGTCATGGGAATCCAGGGGACACCCAGTATTGGCAGACTCCAAACAGGGCCTGAGACTAGCTACACCAACCAGGCCCACAAGGTCTCTGAATTTAATAACAAAAAGAAAATGGGGAAAATCTAGAATAAAATCTTATTTTCTGTTCAAAGTTATGGTAATCATCCAGCCATCCTTGAAACCACTTATCCTGTTGAGGGTCACAGGGACACCAGAGCCAATCCTAGCAGGCATAGGGCACAAGGTAGGAAGACACCCAGGACAGGACACCAGGCCATCGCTGGACAACACACACTCACACCTACAGGGCAATTCAGCATGGCCAATGAACCTAACCCACAAGTCTTTGGACAGTGGGAGGAAACCCACGTGGACACGGGGTTGCAAACTCCACACAGATAGGCACCCCGAGCCGGGTCTCAAACCCAGGACTCCTGGCGCTGTGAGGCAGCAGCGCTAACCATTGCGCCAACCAATTATGTTAATCAGTAAAATGCTAATGGGAGCACACAGAGCAGTACTGACTTTAATGAAATAAACTAACAATCTGATGACTAAAATCCAACAGAATACACACAACCTAGCGAGTGCACGGATGTGAATAAATTTTAAATTTTTTTTAAATTAATAACATCAGTATATATCAATAGATGAATAGGACAGACTGCAATTTACTCAAAGTGGATTGTAGATACGCCCCTTTGCCTTGGGTCTGCAATCCAGCGGTCTCTGAGCCAGTCCCAAGCCTGGATAAAGGAGGAGGGTCGACCGGATGGGTGCAAATACACTGGTTGTAGGGCAAAAAGCATGTGAAATTTTAAGCATGACCTCCTTTTTACAACTACGGGCATTTTGCCCATGGATCTGGAGAAGAAGAAGAATGGGTAAAACCAGTTTCACTAGAACATTCTTGGTGGCAGTAGTTTTACCAGTTGAGATTTCTTTGTGTTGTTGTGAGCAGACTTGGGAGGAAGAACCTTATTATGAAGTGTAACGTTTTGATTGTGACTCAGCCCACAAATTATTCATTTGACCTTTAAAATAATCTCATTGCTGCCAATCGAACAGGGATTCTATTATAAGATTACAGTAATTAAAGAGTGTGTTGTTGTAGTTGCCTTATTGTTTTAGACCACTAGAACAAATACCTTCTTTATTGTTTCTCTGGATGGCTTTTAGAGCTACTTAATATGACACCTTGGGAATACAAGCCTTACTGGCAACTTGCCATGAATCATCTTTACTCTCTGCTCCCTGCCTCCTCCTCAAAGGAAATTCCCCTGCCCCTCTCTGCAGTCAAGCATGCAAAACAACTAAATACTCAAGCCACACACACAAATACATACCTAAACAGCAACACTCAATTCCACACCCACAGACACACACTTAAACACCAACACCCCCATCCAACAACTCAATACCCACACTCCACATCCTGTTTCAGTGGATGTGACAGTAATGTGTTCCTGTTTCTGTGGACGTTACCGTGTTTTGTTCCTGTTTCAGTGGATGATACAGTGCTGTGCTCCTGTTTCTGTGGATGTTACCGTGTTTTGTTCCTGTTTCAGTGGATGTGACAGTGCTATGTTCCAGTTTATCTGGATGTTACTGTGTTTTGTTCCTATTCCCGTTGTTTCTGTGTTCCAAAATGCACACTTTTAAGCTAATGTAGTGTAGCTTGTCATTTGCAATCAACACATGTGCTGATGTCATTCACCGATTGTACTTGTAAATTAATATTTGTATTTGTAACTTTCAATATGTAGTTGTTTACACTGTTTTTATAACCAAATCAATAGTAAGTAAACATCAGTTTCAGAGTACTCTTCTAACTAAGTTTAGCTTGCAAGCATGCTGTCATACGGAACTTAAGAAACAGCACACACAACTATGTATTAAAAGTTACAAATATCAATATTAATGAGTACAACAATTTATTTGCAATGTGTTGAAATGGAAGCACAGAATATTCTATAAAAGCACATTAAAAACATGATACATTTGGCATTAATCTGACACCGCAGATGTGACAGATGTTGTGTTCTTGTTTCTGAAGACCTGATAATGTTGTGTACCTGTTTCTGAGGGCCTGACAATTCTGTGTTCCTACAGAAATAACACGGCTGTTCCCCAAAGTTTCGCTGGGTGTGCTGAGCGAGGCTGTGCGCCTGAAGGCAGAGAAGGTGTACGCCTCTGCCCTGAAGGCGGAGGATGACAAGAAAACATTCTCCATGTTCTCTGTCCCGGAGGACTGTCCCATCGGGCTGCACCAGGCCATGGAACATGAGCTCCAAAAGGAGCTGGCTGAGCAACAGTCTGAGGAGACCGCCAAGAGGTGGGCCAACATCCATGCCCAATAAACACAACCTACAAAGTGCAGTCCATCTGAGAGTGGACACAAACTGTCTCTAGGAGTCATAGCGGGTCCCAAGCACAAACACCTGTCTGTTTTTTAGGAGGAAGAGTTTCAAGCTCATCCGGTCTCAGTCCATGTCCCTACAGACAACACTGGAAAGAGCTGTCTCGGTATCACCCACCATGACTGGTGTCGCTGTTCCGGACAACATCCCCGAGTTCCAGAGGGTCACCATCAGTGGTGATTACTGTGCTGGGGTAAGACCCCCTCTGCCATCCCAGCATTACATCATCAAATCATTACATTACGCTTACATTACGCTCAGTAAATTAAGCTTATCCAAGCACTAGAGGGTCACAATTTCACAGATAAACTCAATGCCGCACTGCTGCTGGTCAGTCAAGTAGGGGTTAATTGTTAAACAATAAGGAGTGGAGACATCTGGGGCTCCGTGCATTAAACATGCAAGACAAAGAATACTTCTATGTAAATCTACAAAGCCATTGTTTATACAGAAATAGTCATGTGCTCGTTTATTCCTTAGATCACGGTCGAAGACTATGAACAGGCAGCAAAAAGCCTGTTGCACGCTCTGTTCATCCGAGAGAAGTACTCCAGGCTGGCCTACCACCGCTTCCCCAGGACCACAGCCAACTTCCTGCGCAGTGCTGAGAGCGAGCAGTGGAGGGAGGAGGACGAAGTCATGCCAGGTGCCTGCCCAGCGGTGCACTTGTCTAGACCTCAGGACACGTGCCACGACACAGGAGAATTACACTCTTTGATTAGTGACAAATGTTAAGTTCCACTTGATCAAAATAGCAATCCATGTGTGTGGGATCTACACTAGACCAGAAACCTTGCGTTAGCAAAAGTATGGGCATAAATTCTGAAGTAGGTCTGTGCTTCAACGTCCGTTGTGTGACCCAGGCCCATTCTTTGCAGATATCTTGCCCTGTCCCAAGGAGGGGCAGGACCCCTACAGCATGGTTGATATTCCAGAGAACCTCAACTATGAGCTGAGGATGAAAGACGGCATTGTCCAAGTGTATGACGATGCAGATGCTGTTCAGCGAAACGAGCCACGCAGCTTGCCCTACCCTGACCTGGTGACCTTCGCCGTCGACCTGAGCCACGTCCTCGCCATGATCGCCGATGGGCCCACGTGAGTCGTTTCTGCATGACTGGGTTTAGTCGGTCATGTCTGTCTCAGCTTGTGTGCCGTTCTTCCAGCTATGTTGTATATGGGAGGCAGTGTTGTGGAGGTTTCAGCTGAGAGAGCAGGATGCCAGGAAGGACCACACCAGCATAATATAGGCCCAAGGGACTGACATTGAGTTTAGATGTGGAAACCTTATGTTAGTGACAGGATTATTGGTATCAAAGCTGCTGTTCATTGACGCCAACACACTGTTATGATCACTAATATACACTACATTACAGTTCCCCAGTGAAAAGCAGGAAGTCACAGAGGAATGAAGTTTGCGTGCTGGTAATCATTCCCTACTCCCTGCCATTTATTATCACCCATCTGTTTTCAGGAAGACATACTGCCATAGACGGCTGAACTTCCTGGAGTCCAAGTTCTACTTGCACGAGATGCTCAATGAAATGGCGGAGCTAAAAGAGTTGAAGAGTGTGCCCCACAGAGACTTCTATAATGTCCGGAAGGTTGGTGCAAAACACTTGATAAATTCAGTTGATTCATATATTTATATTATATTTATTTTATAGATATTAGAAGTAAACGGCTACAAAATGTTCAGGGCTATATTATCAGTTTAAAACATTGTCACAATTGAGAATAGCAAAATGTGATATTATTAGCACTGTATTATAGATGCATACACAAACTATTCCAGTCTAGTTTATGGTTTTTTTACAGTTCGAATTGCAAATTTTTCTAATGCATCATGGCTCATTGTCATAAAACCTACTGCCACACATAGGGAGGGTGAGCGAGTACGACTCGGCTCCTCCTGTCCTAATGGCATTCGAGCTGCCCCCCTCCGCAGGCTACACAGCTCTCACAAGAGGGGCAGGAGGTGCTCATTCCGAGCTGAGAGAAGCTGAATTGACCCACCCCAGCTTGGCCAGTTGTGCTCTCCCGCTCACAATCGGTGAATGACTCGAAATCCAGCTTATAGGGCTCGGTGAGCCACTCGTAAGGCCCCTAGTTGGGGTTTTTAGGAAGGTGGAGTTCCCTGGTTTCTGGGGGCTGACAGTGTGGAGCCTTTTTCCTGTGTTCAGGTAGACACACACATCCATGCAGCGGCCTGCATGAGCCAGAAACACCTGCTGAGGTTCATCCAGACCACCTACAAGAAGGATGCCAACCGGGTGGTCCTGCAAAAAGGGAGTCAGAAGCTGACCCTCAAACAGGTGTTCGAAAACTTGAAGATGGACCCCTACGACCTCACTGTGGACTCCCTGGATGTGCACGCTGTAAGAAAGTTCCAGAAAGCCTCTACTTTGTTTCACTGAAACCGCGCTGTTCCTACCTCACAATTCTACCTGGTCAGCTATTAAATGGCTAGTGAGTCACAAAATTGGTGAATTGCTGTGGTTCTGTACCCCTACAGGGAAGACAAACATTTCATCGGTTTGACAAGTTCAACTCCAAGTACAACCCAGTCGGGGCTAATGAACTCAGGGAAATCTACTTGAAAACCGACAACTACATCAACGGGGAATACTTTGCACACATTATTAAGGTACATAATGGCGATTAGCGATCACAGTTTCTATTTTATCTCTAATATTCTGAACCCAACCTCTTTTGAACACTTGTGTAACAATTGGATGCTGATTTGCGTAGGTGCAGGCTGTGTCATTGGTGTTTTTGGATTTTCTCTGGCTGCTGTCCCTGACAGGAAGTGGCTCATGACCTGGAGGAGAGCAAGTACCAACACGCGGAGCCCCGTCTGTCCATCTACGGAAGATCCCAGGACGAGTGGAACAGTCTGTCCTGTTGGTTCATCCAGCAAAAGGTGCACTCTCCCAACATGAAATGGATCATCCAAGTACCCAGGATATAGTAAGTGCTAAAGCCTGCGTTGCATGCAGGGATATGGTGGCCATTTCTCACTTCCTTCAGGCCGCTGCATCAAGTTTATGATTTTTACGCAAAACAAAACTTTCTCTTGCAGTGACATTTTCAAATCGAAGAAGTTAATACCTAACTTTGCAAAGATGCTGGAGAACATTTTTCTGCCTCTGTTTGCGGCCACCGTGGACCCCCAGAAGCACAAAGAACTGCACGTCTTTCTAAAATATGTGCGTATAATCTCTAGTTCACATGCCAAACAAAATGGAGATTCATCTAATATGGGAGATATGCAACATGGTATATTTGACATGCTGGCATATTGGAACAAAACTACTAATTTTCTGCACACTGGGTGGCTATTGGCATTAAAAATGGCATCAGAGAGTTATAGGGGCTGTCAAGGATTGAAAAGTAGCAATGTAACAGTGTAACACCAGTACAATTTGGAGAGGGGGATCGACAATATTAATTTAATCCTTTCTCACCACCCACGTCTTCGAAAGGTTTGCCAGGTCTGCACTAAGTAAGCCTCAACACAACCCCATTTGTAAGAGCTCACTTTGTGACTCAGGTGACAGGGTTCGACAGTGTGGATGACGAGTCGAAGCACAGTGACCACATGCTCTCCCACAAGAGCCCCCGACCGGAGGAGTGGACCCTGGATGACAACCCGCCCTACAGCTACTACCTCTTTTACATGTACTCCAACATCATGGTGCTCAACAACCTCAGAAAGTGAGTGGGTTACATGTCTGTCTTCATCTACCCCAGGAACAAAACCAGCCCTCCTCAGCAGTGTGTGTGTGAGGGGCTTTCACACTAAACCAGCCCTCCTCAGGTGTGTGTGTGTGTGAGGGGCTTTCACACTAAACCAGCCCTCCTCAGCAGTGTGTGTGTGAGGGGCTTTCACACTACACCAGCCCTCCTCAGCAGTGTGTGTGTGAGGAGCTTTCACACTACACCAGCCCTCCTCAGCAGTGTTTGTGTGAGGGGCTTTCACACTACACCAGCCCTCCTCAGCAGTGTGTGTGTGAGGGGCTTTCACACTACACCAGCCCTCCTCAGCAGTGTGTGTGTGAGGGGCTTTCACACTAAACCAGCCCTCCTCAGGTGTGTGTGTGTGTGAGGGGCTTTCACACTAAACCAGCCCTTCCTCAGGTGTGTGTGTGATGGGGTTTCACACTAAACCAGACCTCCTCAGGTGTGTGCGTGTGCGTGTGCGTGTGCGTGTGCGTGTGCGTGTGCGTGTGCGTGTGCGTGCGTGCGTGTGTGTGTGTGTGTGTTTGTGTGTGTGTGTGTGTGTTTGTGTGTGTGAGGGCCTTTCACACTAAATCAGCCCACTTTAGGTGTGTGTGCGAGGGGCTTTCACACTAATCCATCCCTCCTCAGGTGTGTGTGCGAGGGGCTTTCACACTAATCCATCCCTCCTCAGGTGTGTGTGTGAGGGGCTTTCACACTAATCCAGCCCTCCTCAGGTGTGTGTGTGAGGGGTATTCACACTAAACCAGCCCCTCCACACTTCCCTCATGAAATTTTCTTTGAGTTCTTTGAGGGGCTTTCACATTAAGCCACTTCCTGTACACTTTCAGGGAAAGGGGCCTCAACACTTTCCAGTTCCGCCCACACTGTGGTGAGGCTGGCTCCATCACTCACCTCGTCTCCGCCTTCCTGACAGCTGACAACATATCACACGGCCTCAACCTGAAGAAGGTATGGCTTGTGAAAGGTGCCAGCACGCTGCTATGGCAGAATGCTTCCTTCCTCGTATCACTAACCCTGGATGCCGCTGTGAGACACATGGACCCTCTGACCATGTGGCACCATATGTAAATAGGCCGCTGTGAATAATAAATTACCTTTCTGAGAGTTAACGCAGCAACCTCCCTGAGCTGCTTGGATTAATGAATATACTAACAGCCAGGAAGACAAAATGTTGATCACAAATTCAGCACAGTGCTTCTAGATACCAACCAGCGCTCACAAAGCTGAGGGCCGAAAGACAGCTGTGTTTGGGTTTCTATGTCCCACAGAGCCCTGTGCTGCAGTACCTGTACTACCTGGCCCAGGTACCCATCGCCATGTCCCCGCTTAGCAACAACAGCCTGTTCCTGGAGTACTCCAAGAACCCGCTGAAGGAGTTCCTGCACAAGGGGCTGTGCGTGTCCCTCTCCACGGACGACCCCATGCAGTTCCACTACACCAAGGTGAGGGGCCGCTGTCGTGGCTAGCTGCTGGTCGCGTTCACTTGTTCATGGTGGCCCTGTAATGATGTGTCTGTCCTGCAGGAGGCATTAATGGAAGAGTACGCCATCGCGGCACAGCTGTGGAAACTCACCACCTGTGATACGTGCGAGATCGCAAGGAACAGCGTGCTGCAGAGCGGCCTGTCTCACCAGGTCTGTCTTTTTCTACTCACTCTCTTACCCTAACCCTGATACCATTACCCCCTTACCCTGGTACCCTAACTGTAATCCTGGTATCCTGAGAGACAGGTGTTTTCCGGCGATTTTCGGTTAAAAACGTTACTCTGGTCAAAGGGGGGACCAACTCGATATTAATGCCTATGGATTTAGAATGGGTAATGTGTAGGTGTCCCAATACTTTTGTCCATATAGTGTAGATACACTGACCCCAACCCTAACCGTGGTACCCTGACTCTGAGGTGACCGCAGCGCCTTCCATTCCCCCTCGGTAGGAGAAGCAGCACTTCCTTGGGAATCACTACCTGAAGGAGGGCCCTGAGGGGAACGACATTCGGCGGACGAACGTGGCGCAGATCCGCATGGCCTACAGGCACGAGACCCTGTGCAACGAGCTGAGCTTCCTGGTGGACGCGGTGAAGACAGGACTGGCCGGCGCACAGCCAGAGTAACTGTGCAGCATGGCCACTTCAATCTCTCTTTTATTATACAGCTTCCTGGGGCAGAAATGTGGAACATGGGCTTTTATTACGTTTCAGGTTTTTCTACCCATAGGTCCATGGCCCACACTGTGGCATTACTGCTATGTCAAAATTATTATGATGGTTTAAATGTGTACTTTTAAAAAATGGATTCCGCTGGTTATATGAGCTGATAAAGTGTAAACTGAGAACCGTGGAAAGCTGGCAATGTTTCTTACATTGCTGACAAAGTTACAGGTGTGGCCACAAGGGAGTGAACGGCCAGGCCTTCCTCACCTGGTCCCAGCTTTAGTCAGAAGGCTACACACCTGGGAACCTAGGAGCGTACTAGTGCAGTTTTACACATAACTTGAATACGTGTGCATTAAGCCAAATTACGTATAAAATAGTATGTATAACAATTTTATGGTAGTGATGGTAGTAACTTATGGTAATGATGCAGCAGAACCAGAAGCTGTGATGTCTAACCTCACTGCCATCTCTCACGCCAAGTAACGCACGCGAGCGGGTCTACTGTGAGCTCCATGTGAATACACATGTAAGAGCTTTCTTACGTGACTAGACAATAAAAGACTAGCGATCGCCTTCTTTCAATGCAAAAATGCAGACCAATTATTTATGCATCGCTTTTTTAACATTTAACCTAAACTGTTACCATATTGCAAAAAGCATGTTAGAAAGCATGTTTTATTGGGCGTTTGTTGGTGAAGGGCTGTACTCTGCCATTCTGTCGGTATAGCCGTCCGGTTTTTGAGATGAGGGATAGGCGAACACACACCTGTTCAAGGCTTTTGTGCTGTGACACAAACCCTCCACATGGCTCACTCTCCAGTGTGTGCAGTGCTTAGTTTAACCACTGGTAGGGAATACAGGAAACACCTGATGTAATAATAAAGTTCCCTTATCATGTGTTTCTGCCTCATATTGTATCGAAAGAAAATATTTCCTGCTGATAAAACTAAATTGAGTTCTCTACTAAAAAAAAAAACTTTTCTGCAAGAAGAGCACAATATAATTGAATACAAGAATTCTATCTCCTCATATCCAAACAAAGAACATGACACAAAACAGCTGTATAAGTGTTATAATATTTTATTGTGTGTTCAACACTGCAAAAAGGGAAATTATTAGTGTAGATTCATAACACAGTACCAAACTTTTTTCTATGGAGAGCCTATATAAAAATGATGAAGGCACAACCCTTTTAGAGATTAGAGATGACATGAATGTGTCCTTAGTGTTAGTACTCTATAGAACATGCTGCCGCTCTCCCGCGGTAATGGTTACCCTGGAACAACATTACGCCCCAATGCTTTAAAAACAGCCAAACGTGAAATACATTTAAAATACATTATATTCATTTCTTTAGATTTCTGTCTTTAAGTGAAGTGAAAAATGTTCTATTAAGTTTTATTTAAAGTAAATGTTCAATTCCAATTAATTATTTTCACAGTCAATACTTATAATACTGTAGTGTACTGGAAAGTTTCCTGAACGGATTTAAACAAAGCAGTTCTCAACACGTCATGTTTAAATGTGTTTTTTTAAGTCAAGAAACTTTTTTAAAAACTCAAAAAAGCTGAAAGGCGAGGCCCAGCCAAAAAGAAATGAAACACTGTCACTGGACTGAACCAAAATACCATAGCGAAAATTATTATTCTTTTCAGCCGTAAATGTTCCCAGTCAGCACCACAAAGGCAGAACTCTTAACTATTAAACTAGTTTACATATATAAACACACTTCAAAAATGTAAACAAACCGGTAGTTAATCGGAAATGTCAGCAATTTTTTTTAAATTCAGTTTTCACATGCAGTTTCCTCCTTGATAAGTCAGACTAAAGTACACACGTCAAGTGGCCAGTCAGGCTATATCCTGCCCCAGTTACACACCATTTCACGCTCAGATCACTATAACCTACCAACAACCCCTCACCATTTTAAATATGAAAAATGTCCAGCACATTCACAAGTCCTAATTTTGTTTGTCATGATGGAAATTGGGGGTCCTCTTTGGCTTTCATTTTCCAAGTGGAATCAAGTCTGGCAAATAGCCCTTCTTTACCGGTCCTGCTAGCTGAAGATTTAACCATTTAATAACCACAGCGGTGAACAGTTTTTAACAGTGGTGTGTGAATCCAAATGAATTCATTATCAGAAACGTGTTAATACATCTACAACAGAGAAACTGTCCGTTTAACACCTGCATTAGAATTAAGAGTTAATGCCTTATATAAGTTTATAATTAAGAATCAAAATTGATTGCATTAAATAACTATTTAGGACATTTTCCTTTCACATTTGGAGGAGAAAAAAAAAACACTACAACCAAGATTAGAACAATAAATAAATGCAAGGAGATCAGCAGGATTAGATTTTGGGTGGGGTTCAAGTTCAGGGGCGGTGCGGGTTACCCGCCTCCTCCGCCAGGTGGAGGATGTAACTGGCCATGTCCTCCTCCGTGGGGGCGTTGGAAATCACCCATGACTCGTTAGGCGCAGTCACCTGTAGGCGGCAGATCGGGCAGTTCCGACTGCGGTCGCTCCTGGCAAAACAAGCACAGTGCATATATTTTGTGGTTAATAGTGTTACCTCAGGACCTGAAACGTGAGGATTCTAGAGTGTGGTTACACTGTCGGGGAGCACAGCCCTGGCTCTCACCACTTATCGATGCACTTCTGGCAGAAGCTGTGGGCGCATGGCAGGATGAGGTCGGCCTTCCCGTCCATACAGATGCAGCACTCCTCCTCGTCCGTCAGCTGCTGTACCCTGCCCCACAGCAAACACACACAACATGGTGGTAATCCTCAGACAGCGGGAGGATACTGACTTGGAAAGGCACAAACCATACCTGCCCATCCACATGCTGGCCTGGCAGGAGTCTTCTGAAGCCAGATCCCCAGAGGGACCCTGATTGGTGCCCTCTAGCGGTAGCATCTCTGCCGCCTGGCTGGTGATGTCTTTGTAAAGCTGGATGAACTGGTAAAGGTTCATAATGCGTGAGGCCTCCACCATGCCATTCTCCTCGTTTATCTGACATTACACATAGAGCAAGGTTAAAACATACGTGTTGACATTACACATAGAGCAAGGTTAAAACATACGTGTTGAAATTACACATAGGGCATGTTTAAAACTTTCGTGTTATCATTACAACCGATTTAAAAGCAAACCAATTTTAAGTGCTTTAAATGACGACAGATGGTAATTGTGGTGAGAACTGAGGACACTAGTTTACTGACCTTGTTGATTTGCTAAAGTCATAATATAGGCATTGGAAAGTTTCAACTCACCTTAGTACAAACCACTCTCACAGCAACTTTCCAAAGAGCAGATGAGTCAGATCCTGGCTGAACTTCAAACAGCAAATGCTTCTGTTGTCCAGCAGCCAGTTTTGCAGTGCTGTGGAAAATAGCAAAAATTGTATAACTAAGGATGAAAAGTGAAAACATTTGATTAAACAACACCTTACTCCACAGTCCTAAATCTCCCCCCAGGAACTGACTGCTATATTTTTATGCTTATGATTATTTTTCTTATTTGTATTGTATGTATCACCTTTATAGCACTAGTCTTTGTACCTTTTACGCATTACATGTCATTAGCTTATGATAGTTCAGTATCTGTTAACCCCTAAACTATGGCACTTTTGTACATGGCTCTGGATAAGAGCTTCTGCTTAATGACTGAAATGTAATGTGTGGTGCAAAATATAAAAAGTCTATGCGCACAGCAGTGCATCATTCAGTGGCCTGCCACAACTCAGTGTATGAGCTGAGAAATGGTGTGCGGAGTGGACCTACACGTCATTCAGCTCCGTGACCCTCCCCAGGAACTCCTCATAGCTGAGGTAGCCACTCTCGCGCACCAGCCCTGCATGCTTCACCACCTTCTCCGGCAGCCTGTTGATGGCCGAGTGAGTCTGACCAGAGACCTGCTGGCCCATCCTGGGTCTGCTCACAGCAATGAACTCCAGGGAGGATACGTCCTATTTGTCACACACATTCCTGACTGAAGAACAAGCAAAAACAGTACACCGTCTGTTTGAACCATTCATTATTGCATTGGATTTGATGTCACTAGAAACGTCAAGGTCTGTTTTGTAGACATTAGGATGTCTTTATGGACACGGATTGAATAAATATATGGGTCTTAATTGGTTTCCATGACAGGATTATTTTGCAAGTACTTTATCATCCAGTTTTAAGAGTAATGGACTTGCGTTGCATTTACTGAAAATGCCAGGTGTTCAGCGCTTTGTGAGAAACTGTTGGTTTAAAAAAATATATATATTAAATTAGTCGGATTGACTCATTCAACGTAGTTATCGTAGGCTATTTTAGGGTAGCCCCGAAATAAGTTTAAATATCCTAAAAATTAGTGAACAGAGCTATATATCTGGAACTGTAAACATTAATTAAAACTTTCCATACAATCTTGAAATAACAAATAACAAATAAAAAATGGATTGAAAAAAACACAAATAAATTAACGATCTAGACTACCGACTTTGGCATAAAAAAACCCGAATTTTCTTTACGACAGGCTTTTCAAAATAGATATTTCATATAAAAAATAATAGATAAGAGATTTTTTTAACCCAATGAGATACTAGTATTGCACCAACATTAGCGGCGGATAAAACATTGTTAGCAGATTAGCACGAATTACCTTCATTTTTTTTTAACATAAAGGGATAATTATTTGGTAATATGGCATTATTTTTGCAGTTACGTAATACATACTACATCAAAATACTTACACAAAACATTTCAGAATACGTATAGTAAATTAAAACAGCTGTGCTGCTACATAGCTTTCTTTAGCAACAAAGAACTTATGAACAAAATAACTTTAGTGCTAGCTTCCTTCTCTCGACAGTGAACTTACCAGATACATGTGCCATTACCAAGTACCGTTTAGTATCTTAAATGGCTCGTTTAATCCTGAAACTGGTTCAGTAATTTTCTGTATCAAGGCGATGTCAAATATACAGCTACCTACCTAGCAACATGGTAACGTTACCAAAACATTGTCGCTGTCAGATGACGTTTTCGAACGGTACCGGTAAAGTGAAACCGAAATTGTAACTGAGAATTCAGCCTTTCACTTTTCACATTTCACGTTCTTTCGACCGTATATTACGCTATCCCAAACATATTTTTAGCCAGTGTTTGTTCTAAAATGGTACTGAAATCTTATAAATCATTAGATTTCTTTACTGGCAGTAATTTTCCATTTAAATTAGTTAAACTTCACTTGACTTATTCCAACTGGTAATACGTTTGGAACAAAATTATGAATTCCGGAATGCTATAAAAGTCTGCGAGTCTCACCAGTCTCACCTGGAGGATGTTGTAACGGGGATGGAAAGCAGCGCTTCCCCTGCCAATGGCGTTCAACCATCCCCAAGGGGGCTGCTGGGAAGCCTGGCCTGTATTGTCAGTTCTTTTCACTGCCAGATCTGCCTTTGTTAAGGCGGTCGTAAGCGCATGTGTAAATAAAGAGCACGTCTTCCTGTTGAAATCAGTGTCTGACTCCGTGCTTGAACCAAGAAGAGCAGTAGCACTCCGAAAAACGCTACATTAGTGTCAGAACGGGAAGCATGGATCTTTCACCGAACCAGGAAGACTCCGCCAAGAGGGGGAAGACGGCATTGCAGAGTGAGCTGCGAGCAAGGCTGGAAGAAGTGGAGAGGGAAGTCGCCTTGCTCAGCTTCCAACTCCGGCAGGAAGAGCGCCAGCCCTTCCCCAGGCGGACCAGCGGCGGGCAGCTCTGCGGAGCGTGCTGGCTGGAAGACGGAGGCCCTAGATGGCCGTCTCCGGCAGGGGGCAGCACCAGACCATGGGACCCCAGGGGAATGGCAGCGCCAGGACCTGCTCCGACGACCGTTGCGGAGGGCCCCACCCGACCTCGAGAGGGCGCACGGATCCGGCTGCCGCGGTACAACGGGTCGGAGAACTGGGAGACCTACCAGGCCCCGGAATCAAAGCCCTCTGTGCGGCGTGGGACACCCTGGAAGTCCACGAAGGGGTGGCGCGTCCCGGCGAGTGGTGAGTTGAGGTGGCAGCTGGTGGTCCCCCAGGCACTGCGAGCCAGCGTGCTTCATGTGGTGCATGGTCGGCCAGGCACGGGCCACTTTGGGGTAGCCGAGACCCTGCGGCGGCCCATGGAAGAGACCCATCGGAAGAGGAGGAGCGGAGCCCGGGGAACCAGGGGGCCACGCCGCCCGCCTCGGTTGGCGGACTATGCATGCAGCCTGGCGGAACTGTTCGAGGCTGCCGGGACGGTCGGCCCTGAGAGGAGGGCTGTGTAACGGGGATGAAAAGCAACGCTTCCCCCGCCAATGGCGTTCAACCATCCCCGAGGGGGCTGCTGGGAAGCCTGGCCCCCGAACTGTTAATAATGTAAATAACATGTTCAAAGCTCCGTCTTTTAATGACGTTATTGTGTTGTAGTCTAGTTTAGCTAGCTGTATCGTTTTGTGCTTTTGTAGTTAAGATTTAGTTCCCTCACCGTAAACTGATTTGCTTGTTTGTGTGAGTTGTTTTCTGTGTTTTCCCCTGTATTCTTTTCACTGCCAGGTCTGCCTTTGTTATGGCGGTCGTAAGCGCATGTGTAAATAAAGAACATTGACATGTTCAAACCTGAGGACATCAAACCCCCAACAGCAGGTGTGGGATGTACGGTTGCGCTGATGTGTCTGAGCAAGGGATGTGGAGGGGTGGATGGGGGGAGGAGAGTGGAGGAAGAGGGAGATGGATAGAGGGCGTGAGGAGGACTGGGGGATTGCAGGCAAACTGGTAACACGTTTGGAACAAAATTATGAATTCCGGAATGCTATAAAAGTCTGCGAGAGATGTCTTTACTGTGGACTTGATTTGCCCATTAATAAGCTATAAAGCTAAGACCAAGTATTAAATAAATCGGAATCCAAAAACTATTTAGTCAATCATAGAACATAAACGATTTCTACTTAGTTCATGGGAATATTAACAAATGTCTCTATGACATATTTTTTAAATATAAAATGTCATAGGCTATATTAGATTTTTATTATTATTTTGTCAAATTAACTAAAGGAAAATGATATGTCCTTCAGTAATTGCTGAAACTACATTTTAGTGATAATAACTGACCTAGTTAATTGTGAATTGATGACAAAAGACAAGAATCCAAATATATTTAAATGTTAGTCTTCATAAATATAAATATATCATCAGCATCCTGGCAATTTGTGGGTAATTATGGAACATGGACATGGTCGAGAAATTTAAATATTTGTGAAACTATTAAAAATAAACAATGTGGATAAGAGTATTTGTCAGGACACCGACGATTGTTTTACGTTACCACAAGGTGTCTCAATAGAGCTATTGAAATATTTGCAGCTAACATGAAGGCCTGCATGTCGTCTGTATTGGGGCACCTTCTTGCTGTTGTTAACTATTATTATTTTATTTATGTTGATTTGGAATTCATTCACAACTACAATTAATATAATTTCCGTTTTCATAAAATGTATTAATCTTAAGGCCAGCTAGAGGTGGTTGTGTGATATTTTCATTGGCTGAGCAGAACTCAATGCCGTTTTCACTGATTTGAGACAGACACTTTCCATGCAGAAGCATAAGGGACCCCATCAGAGAACAAAGTTTCAGAGTTGGCAAAATATTACATTTTTTTACAGAAGACACAATTAAAATGAGCAACACTATCTGTTAGAAAGACTAATGATTTTTATTGATGTAATTATATGAATTGAGTAGTCTGCCCCCGCTCTCATAATATGCTTAACTGGTTATGCTAAAACTATTTACTATTGAAATTTTGTCATTTCGGTTAGCTAAAGCTTACAACAAAAAATAAAACCAAACTAATAATAAATATGCATTTGGCTACAATTGCTATTAAACAGGTACATGACCTCACCAGAACAGGAAGTCAGAAAGTCCATCATGTCAGGTGACCGCATCTGAGTGATCAAATCTACATTAAACTGCTGCTCTCGTTATGGCGACTCTGCTGGTGTCCGAGGCTCCAGGTTCATGTTGAAATCGTTGGAATTCTTTGCGTTTCCATCCACGTCACTTTCAGCCTGTTCTAACAGCTCGTTTTCACCAGAGTATTTCACCTCCTTTGTCTCAATGTCCTCTTCCTGCTGTCCGGCATTAGAAATCGGCAAACTGTGTCGTTTCCTATTGAAAAAAAATACCATGCGCTGTAACCTTAACGTTGTACTGTGCCTGTCACCAGCCTGGAGGATATTTTTTAAAAAGGGTAATATTTTCCCCGATGGAGTTGTCCCTGGTTCTTATTATCCTGTTTACTGACTAGCTTCTCATTCCAGCTACATACAATCACAGCTAGAAAATGTTATACCATCTCCTTACCCTGGGGACAGACTCTGTATGCTAGGTTCTGCACCAAGTTTTGTCATTTAGGGGTGTTAAAGTTGTATATGAATCTTAATTTGACACCTTTCGTAAATTGGTTATGTTTGTAAGATTAAGAAGCCCTTTGACTGATTACATCTTATTAGAGTGTATTTGAATGCAGCCAGCCAGTACTACAGGGACACAAGTTCGTCATCCGAGGCACTCACTTTTTGTAGTACAAAACGCCTGTTGCCACAAGGAGAAAAGCCATGATGACAAGGGTCGTCAGGAACATTGACATGTTCAAACCTGAGGACATCAAACCCCCAACAGCAGGTGTGGGATGTACGGTTGCGCTGATGTGTCTGAGCAAGGGATGTGGAGGGGTGGATGGGGGGAGGAGAGTGGAGGAAGAGGGAGATGGATAGAGGGTGTGAGGAGGACTGGGGGATTGCAGGCGAGGTGTGACTGCAGGTGAGGCCGGGGGTGAGGAAAGTTCCATTGTCAAAGGTGAGCTAGTGGTTGCTGCTTTCTCTAAATCTGCCCGGAAACAAAAACAGGGTCCCCAGATTAATGGCAAAATAACACCTTTTGGCATATGAGAATAATTTACATTGCATATGATTATCATTTCAATTCAGATAATTTTTTTAATTGTCATGGGGCAAATATTTTTTAGCGGAGAGAACTGTGGGAGTGACTGCTGGGAGCATTCAGGAAGTAAATGAACAATGCTTTTCTCTCCAATTTTCCCATTTCCTTTCGAGAATGTCCAACTTTTAAATTCCAGCCAATCTGAGATCATGTTGACGTAGGTTTTAACGAGCCCTATAACAGCAGGAATGTGTTCAGCATCCATCAATGGGGGTTAAAACTGAGGACATCCTGACAGTCTCTTTACCTACGTCATCCAGCGATCACACAATTTAGAACAAACTAAACAAAAGGAAAGTTAAGTACCTGTTGTGTTGAAGCAGAACACATCAAACTTTGCATCGAGAGGCCTTCTCCAAGTAACCACTCCTACACTGCTTTTACCACACCCATCCTGTGGCTTAATTCGAGGGACGACGGGAATTTTCTCTGCTATCCATCCAAACCTGTAGAGCAATGCATACAAAATTCACAATACACTGCACTTAGAAAGTACTGCAAACAAGTGCCTGCAGTTTCTTTTGCAGAAATCAACAGGATATGCATAATGGATGTTTATAATTGAAATGATGAACCACAACCTTTTTATCCCATATCATAACCCCCACTCAGTCTAAACCCCCCACTCTGTCTAAACCTCTACTCAGTCTAAAACCCTCACTCAAGTCTACACACCTGCAGGTCTCCAGTCCATGCCTTCGAGCCTCCTCCACCTGAGCCATGGTTGCCATGGTGACATTGAGGGAAAGGCAGAGCACTTCAGCCATGGATGCATTGAAGTAATACTGCAGTTTATTGGTTGGTGACATGTTGGAGACCTCGAATACTCCAGACACTGTTTCAGTCACTTGGAAAAATCAGACAAAATTTTCCTCTTAATGTGTTAAACAAGTCATCAAAATTCAACAGGCTGAGCCCATGTTCCTTTCAATGTGATAACAAGTCACCAAAATTAAACAGGCTGAGCCCATGTTCCTTTCAATGTGATAACAAGTCACCAAAATTAAACAGGCAGAGCCCATGTTTTTTTTAATGTGTTATACAAGTCACCAAAATGTCTAAAATGCTGCACACATGTATTTTGAATGCTATACATTTCAATTAAATAGTGACTCAATGAGTTGGTTACCCTTCTGTAAAATAAAAAATAAAAAACAAATTGCATTTATGCTTTTATATTTTATACACTATTTTTTCATTCACAATAATGCTTGGCCATCTTTATTTCAGAATGACAGCCGTAACCAGAAGTAACAATAATAATAACCAATAATAACCTGTGCACAGGTTCAAACACACCAACGACAGGTGTGTAAAAACATAAGCAGCCATACCTGTGATTCGACTGAGATCCAGATGTTTGGCGACGGCCAAACCGAGGAGCAGAGACAGAACAAACCAAGGCCGCACCATGGCAACGCCAGCGCGGGGCAGACAAGGGAGTTGAGGTGCTGAACAGTGCATTCAAGAAGTGACTGAGTAACTGTTCCCCCCCTAGCCGAGGAGCCAATCACACAGAAAATGCCCCAATCAGAAGTGATGACAGGGAAAAAGGAAATGTTTAACAGGATAGAGGTTCATGTGGCGGTCCCGATAACATTGCCTCGTGAGTGGATGGGTGGTGGGCGTATAGTTCTTGCTGACAGTACAGAACTTTTTCAACAGAAAATTACTTCAGACAATTGTTGTCAAGCAGTGCATAAACAGGATATACACATTACCAACTCTAGAATATATTTAAGATACAGATTCTAAATTGATGGTAATAATACTGCGTGAATCATTTTCAAATATATATTTTGCTAACAGACCAGAACAGATCACATATATGCAGACATCAGTTTATAAAGAGTAAAATCTCTCATTTGTTGTTTTAGGAAACATTCATCCAGAATGAGTTAATGATTGAGATTAATCAATATGGTAAATGCTACCTTAACCTGATGATCTGGCATCAAAAACGAATTTTCAATAATAGTTTTCTCTCATCAATGCAATTATATCAAGTCATCTTTTTCACATTTTCATGTCTTCCAACAGAAACACCTTATGTAAAAGTTCCTAGCATAGAGACAAGAAGACAAGTCTCTATGAAGGGTATTGTGGCACTAGAAAGCTGGGAGCCACGCATTCAGAATTTGGGTAGGCTTGGAGCCTGTGTAGGAGAAGGCGCACAACATGATATAATTCTTATTGGTTTTATTACACAACATACCACTGAGTGTAAACAAGCTGAAGCAAATCACCATGCAGGTTTAGAAGGTTACATGATTTCACTGGAGTTTTGCACCCGTTTAAAGATGCCTTCAACCGAATGCAAAAAATGGGTGTTGAACTTCTGCAGCTATCATGGCAAAAACAGATGCTTTTTTTTGTTTGGTACCTTTTTTCTTTTCTCTTCTCTTCTATCTCTCAGCCATTCACAAGCAAATGTTCTCTCTTCTACCGCTCAGCCATTCGCAAGCAGATGTTCTCTCATTTCCTTTAACTTAAATTCACATCCCTCCCTGCTTCAATCCCACCAAAACATTTCCAGTGCAATGACATAACAAATGTCCCAGTGTGCCCGGAAGCTCACAGGGTCAGAGGAAAGGCTGCACATCAGATCACTGGAAGTCCATGAAATTCACCATGTGTTTAATTTAAAACCAGCTACGAAGACCTCACCTGCAGTGATTTACATCACACCGGGAGGTAATCCATTTATTGTATCATTGAAAACATTAAATATTCTTTTCTTTAAATGTGACAGGATGGTCAACTGCGATCCAATGTGCGTTTGGAGTTTGTGTCTCAAACACACAAACAAATCAACAGTTGTGGTTGCCCTGCAGCTGGACTGAAAAGTCGGAAAAGTGTGAGGCAAAAACAACATTATTAAACGCAGGCAAAATACTAGATCAAACCTACTATTGAAGAACCTGAGGAAGAACCTAGCACAACAAATAGACGTTTAAAATCCTGATGGTTTGGTCTGGATTACATCAGTAATTTCCTGGGGTTGTGGTGAAGGATGCATGATATCCAAAGTTTGAAAAAGCTCTTGGAGATTGCCTGATGAATTGTGTAATTACCATCAATTTGGAAGCTTTTGTTTTCACAGGAAGCACTTTGTTTTCCACTCACCCAGATCACACATAATGCACTTGAAATAACTGGCTCATGCAAAATGCAGGAATTTTAACAAGCATGTTTATTTCAAAACTCAAGTAAGGTGGTACCACAGAACAAGGCTAGCAGACATGTTTGAATGTCTGAAATGGTCATAAAAAGACTGACATACCCATTAGCCCTTCTAGACTAACAGGAATGGGATTGTGAGGAGAGAACTAGCAATTAATCGCTAACAAAACGTGAGCCAAATTCTCCTTAAGCCTACCAAAAGGGGAGCTACACAGTAATCTTACCATTCAATCATTTTTCTGTATAAATACATAACTTTCTCTTTGAATGTTTTATCTGTTTAAATACCTCTGTAATTCACAGAGGAGAATACACAGGCATGTTGGTCTAGTTACTCTAGTGCAATCAGACCAGCAGGAGTGACACTGGTACACATACACGCTTGTCTCTTTGGTGTCTGGATTATTATGATTTTCCTTCTCATATAATTTGGGATCTTGTGTAGTCAACCCCTGTTCTTTGTAGTCAGATGTTCTCTTCATTCTTCCATGAATGAAGTTTGCACTGTCTCCAGCGGTCCATTCACTCAGAGTTCTGTCTCACTCTAATCCGGGGTTCTTGGGCTGGTTCTTGGCTGTGGTCCAGTCGAATAGCTTATTTTTGCCTGGACCCAAAGACTCTGCAGAGGACCCGTCCTCCACCTGACCATAGTCTCTGAAGTAGGTGAAAACACTGACCACAAAGAATGTGACTGCAATCAGGGTCAGGATGATCCAGTGCGTCTGATTATGTCTGGAAATCGTTGGACACAGCTGGTCCAGAAGGTCTATGGCCTTGTATTTGCTGAAAAAGCACAAGTCCAGAGGAGCTGATGAGGGTGACTTCTGGTTTTAATTAAATGTCACTAAGAAAATGTTTACTTCCGAAAGGATTAAATCAACAGTTATATGATATTGTTTTGGATTCACTGTACAGAAGCATTACAGAAGAATTATGAAAGAAACAAACTAAGATGCATCTAAGATGTCAAAAAGTACCACCAGAGTTGGGTGACGAAGCCGTTACCAGGAAAAACAACACAGAACCTTATAGACAGGTTTGTATCAAATTTGAAAACAATTTTGACATTTTATGTCTGTATGCTATGCACATTGCTCACACCTAAAGCAAGCTTGTCTTTAATTCAGATCACCTGCTTCGCCTCCTTTCTGTGGTCATGTCCTCTTCCTTCTCCTCCTGGATTTTTGGGCTGTTGTCGGTCACTTCCTTCTCCTGCATCTCCTGCAGCTCCTGTAGCTCCTTGCTTCGCCTGAGTCCTTCTTGGTACCTAAACCATGACCATTCGCCAATCTTATCCCACTCTCAATAAAAAGTTATCTGTAAGACACGCCACACATACTATACCCACTTTTTTTCTGAAACTGTATGCAATATTTTAAAACCTGAGGCCAGTTTGGGGGGTGCCCCAGTTAAATTGTGTCTACAGCCTGCTGCTAGCGCAGAAATACCTCACCCTTTATTGTAGGCATCCTCCTCCATCTTAGCCTCCATCTTAGCCCTGACCTCGTTCCTGATCTCTTCAGTCTCCTCGCTGGGCCTGGTCACAGCCAATGCCCCTCTTTCCTGGATGCCCAGGGATTTTCCACTGTATAGTTTCAGGAAATGAGTGTTAACATTAATGGCCATGTATCACAACACAGTCATAAAATCTCTCATCCCATTTACTATACTCCCTACCACTCAAGCCTCGGGGAAAGCCTGCGTCACCAAAAGGTGACGGCCGTCTTGCACTGTATGTCCCAGGGAGAATAAAACAAGATGGCAGGAAGCCTTTAAAATCCTTGTGTTCCACCATGTTCCACCGTGTACCCAATGTTCTACCACGTTGCCCCATGTTCCCCTATGTTTCACCATGTTCCCCCATATTCCCCCATATTCCCCCATGTTCAATCGTGTAATATATAATGCTCTTTTCATGGCTCAAATAGAGCCTGACAGCAGGCCTGGGAGTTTGCATCATCTGTCCTATATCAGACAGAGAACCATGCAGGCTTGTCTCTCTTCAATCAGAGAGTGAACCATGGAGGCTCATCTCTCCTCCATCAGACAGAGAACCACGCAGGCTTGTCTGTCCTCCATCAGACATAGAACCATTGAGGCTAGTCTGGATTCTGTCAGCATTCGGGCAGATGTTTGGAACACCGCAGGACTAAGCCGCTGTGGAGGATTTATAAAGCGATGCTGACGTTTTCCAGCTATATATCCAACCCATGTATCCTGAAAGCAAAGATTCCTTTGGCCATTCTCATGGGCATGCTTCCTACAGGTCACATAAACAGGCAAATGGCCTTGGTGCAGTACAATATGGGATCCGATAAGAGAGAGATATGGCCCTAAACTTCCCCATTGTTTACGGAAAGGGGTCCTGGCTAACGAAGGCAAAAAAACTTTACATACATCCTGATGTTTGTGCGTGTGTGTGTGTGTGTGTGTGTGTGTGTGTGTGTGTGTGTGTGTGTGTGTGTGTGTGTCTACGAATGTGCCTGGTCCGTCTGCGTGCGCGTGTGTGTCTACACGTGTGTGAGTGTGTGTGTCTACGCACATGCGCGTGTGCATGTGTTTTTTGTCTGTGAATGTGAGTGTGTCTGTGTGTGTGTGTGTGTGTCTATGAATGTGTCAGGTCTGACTGCGTGTGTGTGTGTGTGTGTGTGTGTCTACGCTTTTCTGTGCGTGTCTGTGTGTGTGTGTGTGTGTGTGTGTGTGTGTGTGAGTGTGTGTGTGTGTGAGTGTGAGTGTGTCCTGACTGCGTTGAATCAATCTTTGCTGCAGGGGTCGCTATTTAGCAAGAAGCAAAAAGAAACCGTAGCCACTACTTTCCTCCAGACATACACTTATAAATATCAGCAAAGAGTACATTTGTGTGTTTATGTGTTTCTGTATGTGTTTTAACATGTCTTACATCCTGTGTGTGTGTGTGTGTGTTTGTGTGTGTGTGTGTGTTTTTTTAGGTCTCTGCCCTTACAGCCTGCATTTCTGTGTGTGTGTGTGTGTGTGTGTGTGTGTGTGTGTGTGTGTGTGTGTCTCAGCTCTTACTCTGGGTGTGTGTGCATGTGTGTGTGTTTGTTGGTCTTAGCTCGTACTCTGCTTGTTTGTGCGCTTGTGGGTCCCTGCTCTTACTCTGCGTGTGTAAGTGTGTGTTTGTGGGTGTCTGCTCTTACCCTGCAGGGACTCTTTGTTCTGATGGTTCCACAGGAGCAAAGCATTTCACACTGTTTGTCTCACACTAGAAAACACAAGGACAACCACAGGCATTAGCAGCTGTTTACAGCAGGCACAGCGATGAACGTGACCAATCAGACATCGTAACCACAAAGAAACGCTGGTGATGGTTGTCATCTTTGTCACTTTGCCAATTGGACCCACACCAAGAATAGGACGCACCAGTACGGGGAGCGCAGGCCGGGATGTGACTGCCGTCTGACCCGGGATGTTGAGGAGGTTGAATTTGGGAACCACGGCAACGCTGACTCTCCTCCTGGGCAGGGCCTGGAAACAGAGATGTGTGCAGTCAGAGAACAGAAACCTTCCCATTTCACATCACGGGCTACAGTGCCACCTTCAGTCATGGAGGCCCATTGAGGACCAGAAGTGCTCTACCTTGCCAAGTGTCAGGGACATAGATCTTGTTGCACGGGGAACACCATCGTCTGAATCAAACAAAAGTGAGAGAAAACAGTTAGAGTTCTGTCTGCATCATCGTTCTCATATCGACAGACCCTGAGCGCACTGTTTTTTTAACAAGCTTATATCCAAAAAACACCTGCAATTGATTTCATTAGGAAACACTGTCCAAAATTCCATCAAATGAAATCAAATCAGCCAGTTGTGTCACACTGTTGTGTTCAGTACCATCCCTCTGGTAGATGGCAATGCGGGCAGCTGGAGAGGTTAAGGTGTAACCCAAAGGCTGCCAGTCTGATTTTGAACTATACATCTCGTACTGTCGGGCAGGCTCTCACCCGTGTCGATGGAGCCTGCGTAGCAGCGGCTAGAATTCTGGTTGGCCAGCTTCTTGAACTCGGTCAGCTCAGCATGATCCTTCTCGTAGGTCCTCTTCAGGTTCTCCACATACTGCATCATCACCTCCGTCGCTTTGTTCATGCGCTTCTCCTGTGATGTGGCCAGTTGGGTGTCATTACCGTCACGGCAGCTCAACATGGGCATCTCAACATGGCAGTTTAAACAAGGGCAGTTTCACCTTACAGCAGGATGCATGTTCCCGCGGAAACGTGATGGCTTTGTTTTCACTTGGAGTGCTATATTGGCTTAACCCTCACGCACCACCCAACACAGGGCTGATTGGAGCCCTACACCCCTCCCCAGGTCTGCAGGTTACCTGCCGCACGGCCCCCACCATCTCGGCTCGGCTGGAGAGTCGCGTTGCCAGACGGCGCAAAACCTCCAGTGTCTCCAGCAGGCGGTGGTAGGCCTCGCGCTGCCCCGAGTGTTGCCACAGCCCTCCCGTGCCCTGCAGCGAGATGAAAGGTTTACCAAGAGGTTCCGGAGCCACTGCAAAGTGTCATGTGGGTGGGTTAACTCTCCACACAGACCTGGAGGACGCACATAACTTCCGCCAGCTCCTTCTCTGTGTTCTCCTCTGTTAGGTGTCTCTCCCGCTCCGCCTGTCGCAGCCGTGTCTCCAGGGTGTAGTTGTCATTCCGGAACGCCAGAGACAACTGCACAAATGCGTTCTATCGAGAGGACACATACACACATCTCCTGTCCAAACCACTGAGAAGAAACAAACGTATACACACACACACACACACATCTCCTGTCCAAACCAATGAGAAGAAACAAACGTATACACACACACACACACACACACACACATCTCCTGTCCAAACCAATGAGAAGAAACACACACATCTCCTGCCCAAATTGATGAGGGGACAAACACATGTAACACACACACACACATCTCTATTAAGACTGATAAGACTGCATGGGCTCCTCACATAAATGAATCACAGAGAGAAGACACTCACACGACAAACTCACCAAACTCACCCAGAGTTACATTTACCCATTTAGTCCTTTAAAGAGCAAATGAATAGCCTCATGCCAATTAATGCACCCTATCTCTTTTGCAATTTGTAGTGTGAAAGAGTGTGTTGACTACACTCAGTGCTTTTACTCCACCAAAATTGAGTGTGCGTCCTCGTCCCGTTCACTTACTGTGGTAAAAAAAACCCAGGGGACCTGGTTAACACTTCCTATATAAGGTGGAAACAGCTGAGTAAATTGAATGTGCATAACACAGGCAGCTTTCATTGCATTTTTTACAGCACCTGTAGACTGGATACCAACCTCAACCTCTTTTTCTGTGAGTGGAGGTGCACTGTAAAGGAGATGAGAAAAACACACAGCTTTAAAACACTGCCCTGGCTGCAAAACGTGACTGACATTCTCCTCTGGGAACAGTTTACATTCCCCAAGCTGTCTGTATAACAAACACAGAGCAGTCCCACACACTGCTACCAACACAGAGTAGATGTTGAAGGATAACTTTTGCTGGTTAAGGAAGTCATTTTTAGTAAAGCAGGTTTTATTATGAGTGCCTGTTTGCCATTATTATCTCTCTGCAGCTCTACAGCAGACATTTTGTATTCAGAGCAACTTACACATCTTACATGTTTCCCTTCATCCATTTTTTTACAGCCTCATAACTCCAGATGGGATTCAGGTCCTTGTTTAAGTACCTAGATCCAGGGTTTAACAGCGGTTTCACTCCTGGCTACTGAGTTTCCAAAATTACATCATGCCACCTGGTGGTCTAGGACACATAATGGGTCACCCATCCCACAAACCTGCCCATCTGAGCTCTATGCATCTTCAGCTTCCGAAGCATCACGTCAGAAATATTGGGCATCACGTCGACTCGCTCTCCAGAGTCTTCCAAGGAACCTGAGTGTCACCGGCGGCAATCATTGGAGAGAGATAGTTAACGGCTAACAGCGTTGCGATGCACAGTCACACCAGAGCACCAAAAGATATTGGAAATGCATGCATACCATTTCCCTTGAAATTAATTCAGACTTGTATAAAAAAATGTGACATAAAAAGAAGGCATAACTAAAGTTTATATTAACTGAACGCTGCTTATCAGATGACTATATAGACAAATTATCCAATACTATTCTGTATACTTTGGCTGCTCGGCTCATCTATTGGGCAACAGTTTGTGAATACTAGAAAAAAAACCTGGTCTACACGCTGGTTGTAATGTGAAATTCAGCTCACGTTAACAGATATATAATTTGCCAGTAGGAGAATATTTTCCTTGGCCGTGCCTTCAAGGCCACAGCTGAACAGATCAAGCCCTGAAAGGTGCACAGACAGGTCAGATGGAAGGGAGTTACCTCTTTCCTGTTCCGCTGTTTCACTCAGGTCGGGCAGCTTTGATCCTGAGATGCTCTGGTTCCGGACCAGCTTATTCTCCTAAAAATGGAAGCAGATTTTCAAATGAAGGGTGAAAAACTACTTTACATCGTCTGGCAGACAAAATGTTAAACACAAAATTACTTTCTGCTGTCTACAAAAGTTATGCTATATGTGTTCAGTTTTCCCCCTGTGGTGCATGTGGTCACATGTTTACAAGTGCAGTAAAACTGAGCAGTATTGAGGTAGTGTTTATAAATATTTAGTCTAAGTAATATTTATTTTATGGAGTTGAGGACCAACCTCTCGCAGTTTGGCCAGCTTCTGCATCTTTATGGGCGGTACGGGGAAGTCCCCGAGTCCTGTGAGGGTCGGCGAGGGGGGCTCCTCACCCTGCGGGGAGAGGCCCTGAACACCAGCCCGAGTGGGTATGGAACCGACGCTGTCCCATGACACAGCACTCATCAGGGGTGGGAAGGCGCCGATGGTCTTGATCTCAGCCGTGCAGGGGGCACGGGGGGCCAGCCTGGACACTCCTGTGGCATGGGGCTGACTGTCTCTCTTGTGGTTGCCAGGGCGTGATCCAACCTCTTCCTCCACCTCCTCCTCTACCTTAACCACTGCTGCTACGGGGCTGATCTCCCTCTCCCTGCTTGGTCCATGCTCCACACTGCCCCCTGTGGGTGCCTCAGACGACACCCTAAGCTTTTCACTCCAGTCGGTCGCCTTCCTGGAGCTCTGAGGCATAATAGAATAATAGATATCTTACGCTGTATGAATATATCATATCCATATTTCACAATACAATCATTTACTGCTTCCAAAAACAATTTTAGCCATCTAATTGAATGAACATGACCCCAAACCCATGTATCACCCTAACCCAAACACATGTACAACCCTAACCTAGTTATTAGGTTTAGGAACACGTCAATATCAGTAGAGAGCAGGTTCAGGTCTCAGAGCGCAAAACTACAGTTCCTGCATGGCCGAGTACAGGTCTTAGAGCACAAGATTACAGCTCCTCCACAGCCGGGTACAGGTCTCAGAGAGCAGGTCTGCAGTTCCTGTATAGCTGGGTACAGGTTTCAGAGCGCAAGATTACAGCTCCTGCACAACCAGGTACCCACATCAGAGCGCCTAAAACTCCTACAGAGCCCTTTCAGAGGGGTCTCTCTGTGGGTCTGGCCAGCTCGTCAGTGACGGTTACTCCAGTGGCTCTCACTGTAACTTGCGCAGGCAACATGGACAGGAAGCCTCAGCAAAGATCCTACCTGACTGGTGGCATCGGTGGCGTCTGCGACTGCAAAGCAGAAAAAAAACATTGCTTGACTCCTTCCTTTTGCATTCCTTCGATTTCTTACACCCAGTACGAAAGAATGGCTCAACAATGACATCCAATGGTGGGTTTTAGGGGGGCGAGTGGACTTACCGGCTTGTGGGAGGGTGGTGAGCGAGCTGCTACGGGAAGGGGATGGGGAGGAGCGTGGCGTGAGACTTGGGGATGCCCCTGCAGTAAAGGAGCTCAGTCAAATGGAGGATATACAAGGTGCGCTGATCCTCTGGTGAAAGAGGGAGGCCAAAAAGCCTGACTGTGCTTGATGATGGGGCTCAATGAAGAGAACACGAAAAACTCCATCAAAATGTATGGAATAACTTACACAGCTTGACTAACTTGTCAAATATAATGTTGAAAATTTTAAAGATCAGTTGCATACTGGAAAATATAGGCTTCTCCTGGGCCAACCGGGGGCCTTTCTAAACTGCAGAGAGAGTCTGACTGGGGACATTTCTCACCTGCTGAGGAGTCAGAGAGGCTGCAGAGGGACTTTCTCCCTCGGCGCGTGTGGAAACGCTCACTGACTCTCTTAGCCTCTTCCAGAAGCTCTCGGTTCTTCTGCCTGTCCTCCTCCGACAGGTGCATGTCTGGTAACTGGTCCTTCACCAGATCAATCACATGACCTTTGCTGTCTAGGGCAACACACGCACAGACACATAAAACACACACACACACACACACACACACACACACACACAAACAAACACAAACACACACACACACACACACACACACACA
>JAOYSI010014043.1:0-38888 GCA_025775065.1 Hiodon alosoides | reverse complement strand
AAATACTAACTGAACCTCCTGTGCAGTGCTGCGTGGCTTACACTACAGTGTGTTAAATACTAACTGAACCTCCTGTGTGGTGCTGTGCGGCCTGCAGTGTGTGAAATGCTAATGGTTGGGAGAGTGGTGGGTTGGAGGAACCTCTTGTGGCTTCCTTGTTGGCCGTGGGTGCAGTGGTTCATGCCAATAGCCAAGAGTAAACACATACTTTTAATTTTTAAATTCAGGAGAAAATGGGAAGAAACAATCGTCTATTCCAGAAGCGTTAAAATGAAACGGATCATTTCATTAATCACTTAAACTGGAGATCGACGGCCTTGGTCTGTGGGTTTTTTACTGCTCAATTAGCCTCTTGTTTACACCTGTAAAAACACGGTGGGAACATTATCACACAACGAAGTAATTAAGAGGCGATGCAAAGGGAAAACTAACAGACAGTCTGGGTCTCAAGAGCCGGGTTTGCAGACTCCCGGTACATTGTGCACAATATTAAAAGAATGCATTCATTCGTCTCCGTCAGTCTTCATTCTTGTGAATACTGTAGTTCGAATTGTGTCCCCACAATTTTTTAATACACAAAGGTCCAAGAGCTTTGCGAAACAAAGGCATGTATAAAAAGCTTCCCAAATAACAGCTCTGTTTATACCAGCTGCCCTTGGCTATGAGAAGGTAGTCCCAGTGTGGCTTTTGTGGTTCGAGCCGTGAGCTGCATGCCTTTTCTACTCTACGCCTTTCGTTCTAACTTCTGCTGAATCCCTTTGTTTTTTAAGTTGCATCTTTAATTATACATACAGTAGGTCCCACTGGTCATAGTTGCGGTGTTTTGCCAGAGTTAAGAACAGGTCTAAGGCTTGGTTTAACGTTCATGTCAGTTGAAGCACTGTGCATTGTTTCGCGCTGGCTGCCTCTCCGTCGTTGCGTATCCACACAACCTCTGCAGTCGTTCGCCGTGTTAGCAAGCCTGTTTCAGTCAAACCACATGTTCCTCACTACTCTTAATCAGATCACCAACCACAGACTGCCTGCTCTGTACTGTGGCAGACAGGATAGGGCTTATCTGGCCCACTGTAACACAGAGAGTGCCAGAGAGACTCTCTCCCCTCCACCGCTCTTTACAGGCCTGAAACCTGGCTTCACTGTGTCTTGCCTGGCCCCCTGAGCGTGGCCGCAGTTCCAGTCCCGTGGCAGGCAGTACTGGGCACCATGCCACCTGGTCTCCATCCTGTGTGAACTTCCTGTTTAACTTTCAAAGTTCTCTGAATTATTGTCTGGTGACCGCTCTCTTTGGCATAGTTATTTTAGATTCACAGAGACTAGAGGAGAGATTAAAATCCACATTTCCCAGAGTGATGTTCCATGGTAAATATCCTGTGCTGGATTTTAAGCTGAACTTTTTAATTATTTAGACAGTTTGTCTATATTATACTGTACACGGGACATGCATTCATCTGATTGAATGTTAATAGTTGGTGTTACAATACAACCAAAGAATAATCTCTATAGCTACTAGTAAGGAGAAACATCTGCTGGAGATAGAGTTCAATAGACACTACTATTAAAGCTTTTTTTTTTCTTTATAACCATAAAAGAAAGGATCAGAAGTGCTTCACTTGTGTGTGTGTGAAATGTGTCACCAGAAATATAACATCTTTGTATCCTACATCATAAAGAAACAAATGAATGTGTATAACATCACAGATTCTGATATAAAGTGTCAGAGGAGAAGGTCATCAAATACTTTTCTTTTCAAGCTGTTCTGTGAGGCATATTGTCAGTTTTTATGGAGTTATTACGAAGACTTCTTGTTGGCACTTGTGCTTAACAGGACATTCTACATATCTTCAAGAAATGGCCCTCTAGTGATAACCTCTTTCCAGGTATTGTTTATTTTCCCGGAATCACTTTGTGTGACCTTCACCCCAACACCCTATGAGATCACTTTTGTTAAAAAGACTTGGAGTGAGATTTTAGTGAGTAATGGTGCACCTTTTTTCCCTGTTTCTTCCCTTCGCTGTTTGTCATTAAGCCATGTGTTGGCTGGCCTGCTGTCCTGGCTCAGGGCTGCTACAGTTCTTGGACATCCACCCCTGGTTTTTTTATAAAGTCCAGGTACTTTGTGGGATCCGCAGCAGCAAAAGTGACGGCATCTAACAGTCCGTGTTCATTTTATTTTCCATGATTTCATTTTAATAACTCATAGTGTGAAAAACTCCAGGTATCACGTTTCCAGTGGTGGTGTGAGTCTTGATGATAGATCACCTCAAAGGATGGGGAAATCATCAAGGAAAAAATATCTATTTTCTGATATGTCTTTGGTTGTTTCATCACAGTTCATCTGGCATGACTTAGTGTCCCAGATAATTCATATGTCAACACCCCTATTTTATTCTTATTAACTCTGGTTATTAACTCTTATTAACTCTGCTGTAGGAGTGCGGCACGGTGGCTGATTGGTTAGCTCCTAGGTTCGAATCCATCTCTGGTCACTGTCTGTGTGGGGTTTGTGAGTTCTGTCTGCATGCACGTGGGTTTCCTCCGACTGTTCAAAGACTTGCGTGTTTGTGTCTGCAAAATTGCTGTTGTCCGTGCCCTTGCACCCTGTGGCTCCAAGGTAAGGCTCTGGCACCCTAAGACCCAGAATTGTGTTAGTGCTTTTTGAACATTTAGGAATAATTTTAATCTATGTTGACCATTGAGCTTTTCATTCAGCCAGGTAACGCTTATTGGTAACAAAGATGGATCTCTCTGGGTTTTTACTATTTTTAAAGACAGTAAAAACAAGACCTGTAAAATTCAATCTAACTGTAAAATGTTATATTCTATATCTAGTTATGCACTGAAAATGAATGTACTGTTTCTCAATAACTTAGGAAATGCCCCAAGTTTTGCTTTGTAAAAACAGATAGTGTTACATTGATCAACTACAAAACTGGCAATTAAACAAAATATTTAAACAGGACTTTTGTCGGTTTTGGATATGACATGTTTTTTAGCAGAAGATATAATGTACTCCCAGATTTAAAACATGCGTGAACTAGTGACACCTAGTGATATTAATATGGAATTACAACGAGTCAACGTCTGAATTGTTGCGCTTTGGGAGCAACTTGCTGTTATCAGTGTACCAATAAAGTGGTCACTCAGTGTATATAGTGACATATGACATGTTTACTTCTGCGCAAAAAAAAAAAAAAAATTTAACTGATAATTGTTTTAATATTACTTATGCACTTCTTGGAAAGAAGAGTATTATATTCTACATTTTTACACATTTGTACAATAAACCATTGACAAGCTTATATGAAGACTTTCAAATCATTTTGTAATCAACCCTTGTGAAATAGCCTTTTCAGGATTTGTAGAAGTTCTGGTTTTTTTTTCTCCTTCTAGGACATTAATGTGTGTATTCTGGAAAATTACCCTGAATGCTCCAATCCCCGCCTCTTCTACATCATTCCCTATTTCTGTGGGCAACATCCTCAGTGCCGGTAACACCTTTTTACAGATCAACCTAGTGAAATACATACATTTCCTATGCTCTTTAGACGTTTACTATTTTAAACCATATAGACTTTGGCCTGTCCAAATCCTATAATGGAATTTGGTCAAAAGAATATAGTTTAAAAAAATGTATTTATAAACTTAACTCAATTAACTCAAATGTGGTTCTTTTGTTATTTACTTCAAGTAAGCAAAGTATTGCGGAGTATTGTGAAGTATGCAAATTACTTCCCTGCAGTTTTGGCAGTGTGCAAGAAAAAAAGTTTCTGCGAAAAGAATCATTCTTGGTGCTTGAAATCCAGTATGGTTATCATCAAAAGGCGAAATGACACCCAAGGAAATAACTGCATAAACAACGCAGGAATAACTGTATAGCTGATTGACAGGAAGGTCATAAGAAATAAAAATTCCTCTCCTTGATTTGTGTGAATATATCTGTTGAGCTATGCCTGTGATGTCTTGTTGAAAGGGAGCTGGGCCCCTGGGCTTTGGAGCAGGCCAAAAAGAACGTTCTGGAGAACTATCTCCTGGTGGGGATTCTGGAAGAGCTGGAGGACGTGCTCCTTCTGCTGGAACGTCTCTTACCTCACTTCTTTGGTGATGTAGTCAGCATCTACAAGAGCCCAGGTTTTTCTTTTCTTTTCTTTATTCAGATTTCCACCTGACATCGACTGGTAGTCGGTTTTTTTTCGGAAGTCAGTAGATTCTCTACATCTGCATGGCAATATACGTGGCTAGGATGTTGCCATGGTGATTATTTCAGCATGATTCTGTCGTTTGCCAGGAAACAGTCTTCTGTGCCCAGCACCTGGGGGGAAAGCACGACTCATGCCATTTCCAAAAATTGATATCAGTGCTAAGAAAGAGAATTTAAATGTTATAGTTCATTATAAAGCCGTGGTGCTTATTTAGGTGCGGATGTACAATCTAAGCTTCCAGGACATTTAAGATTTGGTATTTGCCCCGTGTGTAACCACCGCCTCCGTCCACAGATTACAGGAAGATGGGGAACATGACGGGCACAGTGAGGAAACACACCCCCAGTCTGAGGGCCCTGCAGGTGCTCTACCAGCGCATGAAGTATGAGTACGACTTTTACTACTTTGTCAGGGATCAGTTCCACCTCACGAAGAAGAAGATCGGCCTACGGTCGGCCTCGGGCCCCACCCACCGGCCCAGCTTCCTGCTGAACTTACCCCTGGAGACAGAGGAGCTGCAGGGGGAAGAGGGGGAAGAAGAGGAGGAGGAGGAGGAGGAGGAGGAAGAGGAGGAAGAAGAGCTTGATGATGCCCACAGTTGGCTGTTGCAGCCCTGAGCATGTCTTGGAAGAGGGAATGCTAGGAAAGTTAACAATGGAGCCCTAATCTACAGTCTTTCAGTGGCCCCTCCAGCTAAAGTTTGAGTGTGCTTACGGATGGCCTTTCTTGTTGGCGGGACTCAAGCATCTGTCAAGATGTGTCGTATATTTTATTAAAAGACATTCAAGAGGCCATCCAATCCAGATCTCTCCTAGCGAGATGTAAATGACTTTGGCCGTGCGGGACCGGGTTGAGCATCTTTGCCCGGGAGGAAACTAGAGGATTTGAGCGTTGCCACTCCATTGCAGTTTCTTCCTTGTAATTCAGGCAACACCTCGTGCTGTAAACCCAACTGAAACACAGCATGTTCAGCGGGATACACAGCAATGCTTGTGAAATGTGAGCAAAATGCTACTTGTAAATGTTTCACGGTCACTATGACTGTTGCCGTTACAGGGCGCAACCTCAAAACCACACAAAGTAGAAGAAAGGCAGCCAACCCAAACAATAAATACTTAAGCTAGGCTGCAGGTAAGCCCATTTCAACAGAGCCATACCTTTACCGATTTACCTCTGTATAATAATATAGGATGTGTAGAGGTTATTAGAGCTCCTCTGAGCATGACCGTGCTTAATCTTGACGTTGTACTAAAGCCTTCCTTGAATCGATTGCTTAAGACAGGCACCATAAATAAATCTGGCAAACGTTATCATCAGAGGCATTTTTGGCCATTTAAACTTCCCATTCTGCTGGTTGCAGTTTCGTGTTTTTTACATAATTATTGCACACTGTTGGTTGCCATGCAGCAGGACACCACAGAAGGACCACGTGCTTGGTCTACCAAAAAACAAAAATAACCCACAGTCTGCCAGGCCAAAAAACTCAGTCTGCCATTGGGTTTGATATTCCACATTTATATTAACACATTAACACATGTCTTAATGTAATTAGATGGCCGCTCTCCTTGTGTAGTTTATAAAAAACAATTGAAGCAAACTGTCAAATGAATCTGTTACACGCTTCTGGCACATTCCGTCAGGGGTCACATGCTGTTTGCTGATGTATATACACTTGCCATAAAACATGTTGTTCGAGGATTGTTTTCCCCTGAAATTGTACTTTGTTCTCAATCATTTTTGACGGTTTAATTTATTATATGTACACGTTTTGTTCTAGATGTTTCTCAGGAAAAAAAATACATTTTAGAGGGTCGTATTTTAAAACGGTTATAGAACATGTCTGTTCGCATCTTGAGGAATTTATACATATATAATATAAATTTATGGACTGTTTCAAAAGGAAAACATCAATAAAATTCACAACATAAGTTGTCTTAATTGGTTGATATAAAATGTAATATAATTTCCATAATTTCGTTTTATATTATAACTACCCTTTCAAATGATTAAAAACAATGATTAAACGCTTTAATCTCATTCCTGATTAGAAAGAAAGCACAGAGTTGTAAGGATTTGTGAGGATTGTGATCAGAGTTTAGTCACATTCTGGCCAGGGGGGGTCTCTCACTCAGACACTGCCTCAGCAGTCGCACGGTCTCCAGTGCAGTGCCCCAGCTCAGGCTGATTCCCCATCCACCGTGGCCGTAGTTGTGTATCACAGGGACGTGGCGGCCCTGCACCCAGAGCAGCTCCCGCTCCAACCGTGGGTTCCTCCGCCCTGGCCTCAGGCCCACCCACTCACCCAGGGGCGCGGCGCCCCGCAGGGAGGGCTCCAGACTGCAGCAGCGCTCCCGGATGCCGCGACTTTCACCTCCGTCCGCCCCCAGTCGCCAGTCGCCCGCCTGCCTGGTGCCCCCCAGGGTGACGCTGTCGATGCCGGGGTAGATATAGGTCAGCCCGTCGCCGTCCCGGACGAAATGCTTCAGCCAGGGCGCGTGGACCTTCAGGACCTGGCCCCGCACTGGGTAAACCCCCTGGTCTCTGGCCAAAGCCCGGGAGCCCAGGCCCGAGCAGTTGATTACGACATCATAACTGTGGCACAGCTGCTGGAGGTCTGTTACTCTTTCTGATCTGATCTGACCACCGGCTGTTTTTAGCCTGAGAAAACACAGTAAAAATGTGCTTTGGTTTCTATATTCAAACATTACTATATTCAGGATAAGAAAAGCAGAAAATTAATCCGATTCATTAAGTTCCTAGTTTTTCTTAGCTTTGAGTAACGGGTGCCAAGTAAGCTTTTGCAATTCAATAAGGACACAAGCGTTTGGTTCAAAAGCAGTATTCCATATGACTACAGACTCCATTTCTAAGGTAAGTAGCTTTTCTTTAAATTGTTAATAAATAATTGTAAAACCTTGTATTCATTGATTTCAAAGATAACTGCTTACAAAACAGTGCTACTAAAATACCCTTTCGGTACAAACTATGAAACTGCAGTACACACATATAGTAGAAATCATAAGCAAGAATGTAATGTACCTTTCAACCAATTTCAAACGGTACTATATACCCTTTGAAGGCTGGAAATAACCTTTTAATCTGAACTACTGTAAATTTTGGATACATTTTATTTTACGGATCCTATTTGTAATTTCTGTGACTTAAATAATGTACAGATCACTGCTAATGTATAATTAATCATGTAATCCTGATTATCGCATCGACAAATTCACGTTTACAGGTAACGCAAAAATTCTAGCAGGAGTATCATTTACACGAAGCCCTGTTTAAAAAAAAGGAAAGGATTAAAATAGAAGACAATTTATATGAAAAGCAAGGCCATCTGTCCATATTTTATTTAAAGCTTTTTGTTAATTAATCAGACTCCCTCCACTTCTCACATCATCGTCTATGTCAAGCAAGCCTGATACAGTGAACAGCACTGCTGACACAGAGTAACGGAGACAGAGTTTAATTTTGGGATCAAAGTAAGACAGGGCGCGGCAAGTCCCTTTATCGAGTGCAATACAATCACGTAATACAGAGTAATGCTGCAATATATAGATATATGGTTATCATTATTGCACAGAATGTAATTTCTGCTGAACCGCAAACCAGGTCAATTCGCTGCTGCGCCCCAGCATATGAAAATCTGTCTAACCACATCAGTGCAGCCAAATAAAATCTGTTTCCTCAGTAAATCAACTCATGCCGCGCCCTGTGTTTGTGAGTGTGGGAGAAAAGCTAGCAATGCTACGTACTAACTACATCAAAAGTGTCTTTGTTCCTTGCCTTTCCAATGACTTATACTGCAGAACTCCATAATATTACGCTCTAAGTTATAAAGCCTATTAAAAAAAAAGACCCAACGGTATGTCATAGAATGTTATTGATTGGGCCATAAACCAAAATTAAACACTGCACAGACATTACTCTTGCTGCTGCCACACGCCTATGGAAAGCACAGCAGGGCACAGGGCTGAAGCGTTACGTCATGGCAGCATGTGTTTGAACGCCGGGCCTCCCTGTGGGTAAACACCAGTTGCCACAGGCAGAGCCTGCCTGACAGCTGCGCACGTGTGGGACGGCCCGTCCAGACACAGCTGGCTCCCGTTTCACCGCAGACAGCGGGTCAGATAGATGGCCGGCTGTGGTTTGTCAGACGGAAATCGCCCCCAGGGCACACTCAGAAGCGCAGGCTAGTACACTAGACATCATTTGTACACCAGACATCACTAGCTGCTGGTCCCTCGCACCTGTACTTTACTTTACTTTTGCTTCAGGCGAGGGAGGAAAAGCATAACGGATCCTACGCTGAACATTATTCATTGTTCTAATTAACAAAGGCTATTTTCATTAAGTAAAACAAACTCTGGCTTCGCTAACGGACTCACTCTCCATGTCCTCAAGTCACACTTCTTCACGTGAAGTTACACTTTGTAACATACTCCGGACCACTTGAGCTGAATTGTCAGCTTTTATAAAAATTAATAGTGAGAGGTTACCTTCTCTGGAGCCATGGCAGGTAGGTGGGGCATTCACATTTAATGGTGGTGAATGCCTGGCCGTACTTATGCTCTGGAAACCTCTTCAGTTCATTTTCAGTCATAGGGCGAAACCCAAGCACATAGTCACTCCAGAATGGCTTGGTGTCTCTGGGAACCTCCCGAAATATCTGCCATCTCGTGGGGGGGGGGGGATTATATATATATATATATAAATATCAGGGCTAGTGTTTAATAAAACTACAGCAGACATGGATTTTACCAACATTACAATTTAGAGCTTGTTTACTTTTGAGCCACAAATTGCGCGGTGTTTGCATACCCTGAGCTCAGGAAAACTCCGGCTTCTGATGCCTGTGGGGAAGTAGTGATGGCCAGCAGGTGATCAAAGGTGTCTTTAAACCAGCGCCGCTGCTGTTCCAGAGGAATGTCTGAGGGTGAATTCACAAACGGATATAATACTGTAGCTTTACTTCTTTTCAACTTAATAATGATTACTATACCCCTATGAATAATATCTTGCCTTTGAGCCATTTTTCAAATAGTGGTAAACCTTGTATTTATGTTGATCGTATTTATTGTTCCATTGATATGAGAGGGCATGCTTATACATTAGTATTAACTCTATAACATATAACTCTATATATATATATATATAATATACAGTATTATATAGCTATTACAGATAGTTTTGCATTACCCAATTCCCATATGTTGTCATTGAGTGAATTGTTTAAGCCTGTGGATCTGTACAGGACCATTGAGTTTCGTAAATAAATGAATGTGCGAGTAGACTCGTAACTAAAGAGGGAGGGATGGACGGTGATCATCCTCACCGGGGAACTCAGCAGCAAACAGGATGCCCGCAGCCCCGTCACTGGTGGTGTCGGGTGTGAACCTGTCAGCCAGAACAGTCACAGAACACTGCGGGATGGCCTCAGCGACGCAAACTGCGGCAGAGAGGCCCACCACCCCCGCCCCGACCACAGCCACTCTAACCCGCTGCATCGTCAAGCCTGCGGAAGGAACGCAGTCTATGCAAATCCATGCATTCTGTTCCTCTTCGTGCTGTCACTGTAGAACTTCTCCTCTCGGTAACCATAACCAATTGATATCGCAAAGAAACGTATGACGAGAGCTTGTCTCCTTAAATTGTCTTTTACAAACACAGTTTACCGAACATATGACTATGGGACAGCAAGGCTTCTCAACTATTTTGGTATTATTTTTGCACAAATGTAGTTTATGCAAGATTATACAATGTAGAATACAAATGGTTAATAACAACTGTAAAACCAGTTTAAAATGTTCACAATACATTTTAATTAAATTCATTGTTATGTTATATGTTGTTAATTATGTTAAAATGTCTTGCCACGCCGAGTGGATAGTACATATTCATTAAATGAAGACAATAGGAAACCATTAGCATTGCGGTAACGTTTGATGATCCGTCCTAATTTTCAACACGAAGCAAATTCAATTTTACTCCAATAGTCTACAATAAATAAATTGGTCAAAAATGTATTCCCACTTTATACTAATTATTTAATAAACTTACAAATCAACGTTAGCTGAAAAGCTATATTTTAAAAATAGTAAAAGGAGACTTCCAAGTATGTCTCCAAGTTGTCCTAACTAAACCCATTACCATTGATCTGTGTTGGCAATGTGTTCTTCTTGAACGAATCCCCTTTTTATCCCTTACTGGTGTCAGAAACGTATGTGTTATTCATAGATCATAAATTCAACAAGAGTTGAAACTTGATAGAAAGAGTAGTTACCACTTTTTAAGGAGCACTGTTATTTCCTGGAGCCCCCTTATTTCAGCAACAATAACACGTTAGGTTTCAAAATAAAAGTTCGACGGTAATCGGTAATAAATAAAGAAGTAATACGCTAAAAACGCACAGGAGTCGAAGACAGGGGATATGGACAATTTGCGTTACATGAGCAGTTTCAGAAAATAGATGGATTCGCGCCTGACTCAAACATCTAGGTCTGTCCTTATAGCTACCCCGGTCACATCAGAAACCTTATTATGTGTTCTTCACAGGTCATAAATGCAACGAGAAGGTGTAGTTACTCATTTTTCGTATTGATTCTTGATTTGATTGTCCCATCTGTAGCATCCCAGAATTATTTCATTTATTAATTATTATAATCTTTATTATATTATAACATGCTCCTACTATCCAGATTTAAAGCCATTTCATAATAAAATGAGTAATATGTCGTAAAAAATAAAAAATACGTAAAAGTAGGCAAAGTACGTAATCATTTACTTTTATAGAAGTTTCTCCCAAAGACACTTTTATTTTGCCGTTTTCGGACCCGGAAGTAATACATTTTTGTTTCCAGCTTCACGCGATAGTTTGCAAGGAATATAAAAAAAAGAAGAAAACGTCGAAGAAGTCATGATACCCCGGAATTAAATTGTCACTGGGAGCTAAATTTGATATGGAGTCCTACTAGAGACAATGAAGGTGAAAGGACATGCACACGATTCATTGATATTTTGGCGCTAGATGAAAAAACACACTTAAAAGAGTTGAAGCACCGTGGTGTGCGCGCAAGTCTCGGAGATCTTGCTTATACTGGCTCTAGCTCTGTTTTGCGGATATCCATGGACTTCTAATAGTGGTTTTGAAATAGCATTGACACAATAACCTGTAATACAATTTGTTGCTTATATCGCTTCTATGAACCTCTCAATTCTACTTGTTTTAGCTCGAGGAGTTTTTAAGTTATAACGACTATTCAAGAAACCAGTAATCAAGATAATTAATGTCAGCGAAATCTATAGCTAGACCTAACAAACAGATGTCTGTCAAACTACCCTGTCCTCAAACGTTTCGAGTCGTAGCATCGTTGTAGCTGATATAAAACTGGAATATTTTGGGGGAACACATATACCCATACCGCTCCAATAAAATGTAAAAGCGAACTACATAATATTTTGGATGGATGTGTATATAGGCTAACTGACTATTAAAGTCAAAATTCTATGACATGGTTAAGAGAGCACATGCGTCGTTTGTGTGCTACTAAAAGCAACTTGGAAAGCCTTTGAGAAATATAACCTAGCTTGTTCAAAGTTTTGCAGGTCTGCCTACAACCATTTAGTGTATACTCTTACGTTGTACAATATCGTATTTACAGACGTCAATGGTCTTGACTGATGAGACACGTAAAGCATACACCTGCGTCACGCTGGCCTAATACGAAAGAGTGAGGATAAGATTTCCTATTTGTTGTTTATATTCAAGTGTAGATCATATTAATTAATTTGTGCTAGCGTCTGATATCGATTTACTCCCATTTTCTTCTTTACTTAGCTGACGGCACCGCCTTTAGTGCAGCATAATACGCTCCAAAACGAATCTCGCGAGATTTCCGATTATTATTAGGCCGTTTTTGTGAAGGTAAGGTCCTGGAAGATTTATTGTGTAGTTTTATTCGTGCTAATGTTTTTGCAACCGAAATGTTAAGGATCTAGGTCACAATTGGTGATTTCTAAATATGACTGAAACTGCATTTTAAACAGTATTCATAAATGTGCTTAGATCAATAACATAAAATTGGTGATGCGTACGTTTTGAAGATGAAACATGGCGCTAGAAAACACTAGTAGTAGTATCTTGTCACATGAATCGTAGTTTGCTCGTTGGTGTACTTAAATTAGCGTGCTGATTCTCAGTGATGCCACCTTTCACCGATTGGCGATATACAGTTATCATTTTGAAAGTGTTATGTGAGCATGCACTTCGTTAAATGCATGTTTTTTGTTTGTTTGCTATTCCATTTGCGCGTTTATTTTCTCAGAGTGACTACTTAAACACGTATTAAGTCAAAACTATTCGGAGAACTAGTTAACTAGCTAGCTTAACAAGTAAAGACAATACTAATTTAGTCAGTTGATAGTTTTGAAAAATGGAATACAATAATATCAGAAGTTTATGATCTTGACAGCAATCTACATCAATGCGACATTCAAAATTGGCCACAATGATTGTGCGGTAGTGAAGGTACTAATTGTAATTTTTCAATTTAATGAAGGGTATGAACTAAAGCAATAACTGTTCAATTGATGTCGAACCAACCGAAAAGGAATATACAATATCTTCTTGATTGTGTTGCAATGAAATTGAAGATGGAGGTGTCATCAATTTAGTAGTTGGCATCAATAAAAATCCAAATACAGTTTCTGAAAACGCTTAACTTACTTGCATTTATGTTTTCTGGTGAGACACGTTTTATCTCCTCTCCCCCACAAAATAATTTTGGGGCATGAATACGAACACTCCAAGGTTTACCCTATTACTATGGCTCTTAATTCCATTGCTTTCTCATCATGAAGTAATTATACAATAGGAAACCAAACGGTATATATTTATAAAAAAATTTCATTCCCAATCATAGGAGTTGTTCTACTTTCACGTTCTCTTTTAACGCCTTTGTTAAACAAACAACTGTCTAGATATTACTTCTTTTTTTTCTTTCTAAAATTTTAACGATAAGGGTTCTGAGTGAAAATAAACAAAAATTGCTGTGGGGATTTTTAATAGTGGGTCCAAATTGGTAGGTACTATGTGATGGAGGCCCATTGAATTAAGTCAATGCATTAATTAAAGCTGAGAGAAAGGGGGTTTTCACTTCTTTTCAGGTTTTGTTACAAGGTCAATGGGTCAATATTTTTACTTGCAGGTGAATGAAAAATCCCCCATTTGTGCACTGCAGAATGGCAGATCCAACATCATCACATTTGGCCATCCATTCAAAAGCACACAAGGACACGATCTTAAATAAATTTGACAAACTGAGGAAAAAGGATTTGTTGTGCGACATAACCCTGATTGTGGAGGACGTCCACTTCAAGGCCCACAAGGCTTTGCTAGCCGCCAGCAGCGAGTACTTCTCTCTGATGTTCACGGCTGAGGCTCACATGGGCCAGTCCGTCTACCAGCTGGACGGCATGGCGGCGCAAACCTTCGGCTCCGTGCTAGAGTTTATCTATAGCGCCAACGTGTCCGTGGAGGAGACCGCCACCGAGCAGCTCCTGCACATGGCCCGCGTCCTGGAGGTCGGCGACCTGGTGAAGGCCTACACCGACTCCCAGAGCAGCTGCCCGGCCGTTGACGCGAGCCGCGTGGACGCACATGCGGGACAGACAGACACCGCCAAGCCGAAGAGCAAACGGGGTCGGCCGAGAAAGAACGCGGCCGTCGTTCCGCCGGCGCCTGGCGCTACGGATCGGGGTTCGAGCAAAGCGACGGGCGCCGCCGTGGTCAAGAGCCAGAGCGAACCCACTGTGCAGAATCCAGGAGACGACGGTCCAGATGCTGGTGAAGACTTGGCAGCTTCTGAGGGCCACACCAGGTCTTCCGGAGATGCGGACGCAGACTACCGTCCCAAGGCAGGCCGGAGCCGCTACAGCAAGCGGAAAATCGAGCCGCCCGTGAAACTGAAAAGCTATCGCATGGGGGACGAGGTGTCTGAGCCAGGGGAGCCTGGTAAGAGAGGAAGGAGGAGGAAGTATCCCAACACCGAGGCTCGCTGTGGAGACTGTGGAAAGGTCTTCAAAAACCACCTCTTCCTAAAAATTCACCAAAGGACTCATACGGGTAAGCTGCTGACCTTGTAAATGAGTGTCCGGCAGTTAAAGAAGTGATCCTGATGATCACATTTAAAAAAAATATATATATATATATATATATAGGTATGAATGTATGTATGTATGTATGTATGTATGTATGTATGTATGTATGGATAGAATGCAACCATGCGGTTAAAAGTATAACGCACAATTGTGCTTGCTTATTCCAATGACTGCGTTCCAACTTTTTCTGTAGGTGAAAAACCCTTCAGGTGTTTCGTGTGTGGGAAGGGGTTCACCCAGAAGCACACCCTTTTAGTCCACCAGCGCATGCATACAGGAGAGAAGCCCTTCATCTGCACGGTGTGCTCCAAGGCCTTATCCACCAAGCATTCCCTGCTGGAGCACATGAACCTGCACACGGGTATTGTATACTAATAGCAGCAAGAGGGTTGAAACATTACATTTACTGTAAAAAAAAAAAGAAGAGTAACAGCCAGTATTATGTGACCTTTCAGAGCAGAAGTCTTTCAGCTGTGATCAGTGTGGGAAGACTTATAGTCAACGGAGGCAGCTGAAGAGTCATTACCGTGTGCATACAGGTGAGATTATTCCCATCTATAAACAGCCATCGTTTCATTTTCAAATGAATGTTAAACATTCGTTTCCATGCTTGAATGGCTTTCCTTTATGTTCAGGTAAACCATTACCAGAGTGTGCCCACTGTCATCACAAGTTCATGGATGCCGCCCAACTGAAGAAACATATGAGGACACATACTGGTATTACACATTCCCTTACTTCACAGAAATATGCAGATATTCACAGAGTATTATCAGGCTGACACATTCTGTCATGCACAAGCATTAGCAAAATTTGTTGGGAACTAATGCCACTATGTTTAATCAGATATAAAAGAATTAATCAGAATAAAAAAAATCAACCTCTTGGAGTTTTTGGTCCAGTATGAAAGGAGAGTAATATAGTCTTTAGGTCTCTGGTACAGTTAGTTTTGGACAACCTGTAGGATTGCAGTTAAAAGTTCTGTGCTTTTTGACAGGTGAGAAGCCTTTCACCTGTGAGATCTGTGGGAAGTGCTTCACAGCTAAGAGCACCTTGCAAACACATATTAGGATCCACAGGTGAGAACATAGTGAACAGAAGAGAAGTCGTCAGCCTCTCACCAGCTTTTTGCTCTTGGATTCGGTGTGAAAATTTCAGGTTGCTTATATTTGTAGCTAACGTTATGTTTGTAGCTACGTTTGTAGCTAAAGCCATTTAATTTGTTGTGTGTATTAAAAAAACGTTTTTATTTATCCCTTTCATACCATATTTGTCCCTTTTAGAGGAGAGAAGCCTTACGTGTGCAGCATCTGCAGCAAGTCTTTCTCGGACCCGAGTGCGAGGAGGCGACACGTGGCCTCTCACACGGGAAAGAAGCCCTTCACCTGCTCGCTCTGCAGCTTGTCTTTCGCCCGTTTGGACAACCTCAAAGCGCACACCAAGACGCATAACAAGGAACGGCCAGCGGAAGCCCAGGAGGACCCTGGGTCGGAAGAGGTGCGGAGCATCCTGCAGCTGCAGCAGTACCAGCTTCCTGCGTCGGGGGAGCAGGAGATCCAGCTGGTGGTGACCAGTGAGGTGGACAACATGGATTTTGTGTCCGGGCAGGAGCAGAGCATCAGCATCATCGCCGCGGAGGCCCCAGAGGCCATGGGCGGGGGGCAGGCGCCGGGGCTTACCCTGCTTACGCAGCCCTCGCCGCATGTACAGAACCTGGCGCTGGTCGCGCAGGGGGAGCAGGCCCAGCAGATCCAGACCATCAGCGTCCTGGAGGGCCAGGTGAGCTCTGGGCAGCCTGAGAGGATGCACGTCATCACCCTCACCAAGGAGGCCATGGAGCACCTGCAGGCCCACCACGGACCACCCCAACAGCTGCAGATCTCGCCCCGGCCTGTCCAGCACCTCCACGTGATGCACCAGCCCCTGCCTGGCAACCAGGAAGCTCCGTCCCAGCACATGCAGATGGGCAGGGAGCAACAGGGCCAGCCAATTCACATTAGCGGTCAGACAACCCAGCCAATCTCCATCAGCCAGACCACCGAGCAGATCCCCAGTCACCAGATACAGGGGCAGACATTCCAGATACAAGCCGGCACAGTTTCCTACCTCTACACTACAAGCCTAGCTCCGCAGAACTGAAAAACTGCAAGAAGACATTGTTGCCTATAGCAAATGAGTTTCTTTTAAAATTGATTTTTAAATATTTTTTTAGGTGATTTGTATTTTTTACAATGCTGACCTATTGATTGAATTAATGCTTTAGCCGTCAGTGCAACACCTGAAAGAAATTAACTTTTGTGGCAATTAACTTTTTTTTTTTTTGAAAAACTGCTAATATCAGAGTAAAGGGCTCTTTAAAAAAAAATAGTACACCAGCTGGTTTTCATTGGAGAGACACGTTGCTGCTCAGTAAGTGAGGTATAGTTTTAAAACATACCTTCATATTGCATTTGATTATTTCAAGAATGTGGCCCATGTCTTTTGCCAAATGTGACCTTACCAAGAGATTTGCCCAATTTGCAGAACGCTGTCCTGGGTTGGTTGGGTTGGTTGGGTTGGTTGGGTTGGTAGGGTGGGTGGGAGTCAGCAGGGTTTCTCTCGGTTGCTCCCTAAATAGCACCTTCTGTCTGCTTCCTCCGTGGCAGCATGTTCAGCATGTGGTCATAAGAGACGCACACCCACCTCTCCTCCAATCTGTGCCGAAACCTCTCCTATAGGCTGCACGGCCTGCAGCATGCGACGTGATTGGTGGATTGACCAAGGCCAGCCATCCTCCTCTGTTTATCCCACCCCTGAAGTGACAGCCTGACCGGTGACGGTGTGAATAACACCAGTTCACAGTGGGGGAAGTGAAATATTACTTTCGGAAATGGTGTTTTAATTATTAAGTCAAGGACAAAGAGGGGAGTAGTTAAAAATGCAAAAGTGCCTGTAATTTACAGTTACAATTAAATTGATCAAAATACATATAAAAAAGTAAAAATTTGACATCTGGGTGTAGATGTGGGCATTCTCCTAATAAGAACTTAAGCTTTTTCAAAATAATGTTACATTACAATAATTTTGACATGAAGTTTTAACATTACAGACACACGATTTGAAATCGATGATAAAGGTTAGTATGGACTATGTTGGAGGAAATGTTTACGTTTAAACTACTGTAGTAGGCGACGCCAGTATTTCTTCTGCAGCTTAGTGCTCGTGGTATCCTTTTATGGGTATCGTACATTGGAGTGTGTTTGGTGGCCCAGTTTTAGAAGAGTCGTCTTCACCAAGCTCTGGCGACAAGGCCTCTATGACTTGCAGTCGCAGACGGCTGGGCCCCTGTGATGGGTTTATATAAAAGGTTTATTTTAAAACGTTTCACGTTACGAACGATAATTCTCTTGGAGTGCTTAATGAACACCATGAACTGCATGATGGTTGAGATCTTTACTTTACTTTTATTTATGTAATTGGGTCTCCTGTTCAGAAATAAAAAAGTAGGTTTATTAAAACCTCAAACTGTCATAAATCGCTGTCTCATATAGGTATTGAGAAGACTCACAGTTTTGGGTCGCTGGAGGTGTAGGCCAAAGCCATCTCGATCGGCAATGTAAACCGGCTCAGTGCCACCCCTGCGGTCGTTCTTGGTTCTGTCCCGGGTCGGGGGAAAGGGAGATTGGGCAGCCAGTCGACCATGCAGCGCCAACCCTGAAACGCATAGCAGATCGTGTGGCTGTAACAGTACCTCTGATGCCTCCTTTTCTCTCCAGAGTGAGAGTAAACCTGCTGCGACCGCACAAACCTCTCAGAGTGCTCTGGGTTCTGCTGGCGCTAAGGGACATGGCAGAGTGGGGCATCCTGTTTCGTCCTAGAAACGGGGAGAGGGAACGTCATTGTTCAAAGCCAGGGCTGAACTAGTGCAGATCATTAGCTGAGCAAAGTGAATGTGCACGGGGTTTCCCCTCAGGAGTAATTACAGTCAGCCCATTTCATTGGTATAGCCATGAGTTCGTTGTGATCAGGTTACTCTTTAAAAGAAAAGCGGTTTTGTTGCTGCACTGAACGGGAAGCATGTTTGATACTGGTGACTGAACAGCAGACCTGTAAGAAAATCTATTTTAATATTTGACTTCTTATGACTGTTACCATGTCTGCATTTAATTTGTGAATAAACCAGAGGTAAAACAATTTAGACACGCTTTTAGGCTTAAATGTACGATAACATGATGAATCATTTTAGAATACTGGAGTTGGAGTATCCCCGTGAGGGAGAGACGATTCTGACGCACTTTATAAAGTGGCTGGCTCACTGTTCCAGTCCACAGAGAGTGAGGACTACGTTGTTCTCCTCAGCTGGTTGTCAGGTGCATGCTAGCCAGTAAGAAGGTAAAATGCAACATTGGGAGGGTTCCATGGTGGACCTGAGGAAAGGCTGCTTCTGGAAAGAGCCGTCTCAAAGTCGTAGACTTGGCTCTGCAGCTCGTCAACCCGCTGGAACGCGCTGAATTTCAGACTTCTCTCCTGCAGGAGCTGGCTTCTGACCTTATTTTGGACAAAGCAGAGGATTTGCGGTTAGTTGCACATTTCCTTTAGAAAAAACTGCTCTAGGTGTGTGTGTGTGTGTGTGTGTGTGTGTGTGTGTGTGTTTGTGTGAGTGCATGTGTGTGTCTGTGTGAGTGCATGTGTGTGTGTGTGTCTGTGTGAGTGTGTGTGAGTGTGAGAGTGTCTGCGTGTGTGTGTGAGTGCGTGTGAGTGTGTGATTGAGTGTCTGTGTGTGTTTGTGTGTGAGAGTCTGTGTGTGTGTGTGTGCGTGTGTGATTAAGTGTGTGTGAGTCTGTTTGAGCTAGTGTGTGATTGAGTGTGTGTGAGTGTCTGTGTGTGTGTGTGCGTGTGCGTGTGTGATTAAGTGTGTGTGAGTCTGTTTGAGCTAGTGTGTGATTGAGTGTGTGTGAGTGTGTGTGCGTGTGTGATTGAGTGCGTGTGAGTGTGATTGACAGGCCGTACACAGTGCACTTCCTGTTTGTTGCCCACCTCTCTGAGCTCCTTCTCGCTGTTCCGGCGCTGCAGCTGGTTGGCCCGGTTGCTCCTGAGCAGCTGTCCGCTGAGGGCTTCCAGCTGCTGCTCCCGGTCCGCCGCGTTTTCCTGCAGCCGCTCCAGGCTGGTCATGCGGATCCCATCCAGGTACTGCCGGCTGCGTGCCTCCTGGGCGGAGCGCTGTTCCCTTTCCTGTAGCTCTTGGGTCTGTATGACGCAGGTTCACAGCATACCCATTCAAGACCCCAATAGCATGAATTATTTGATCTATGAAATGGGATTCCACAACTGTAAAATAAAATGGTACTTCAACCCTAGCTATACAAAATACATTCAGTCTTTTATATGGTGACATTAGTAGTAGTAGTAGTACTTTGTTTATCCCCCATGGGGAAATTGCGATACTACAGCATAAATTACCAAAATGACACAAAAAAACATAATAATAATAATAAATAAATCGTGCGTAAATTATGTAAACGTGTGCCATGCTGCGACATGAATTAATTCACCAGCTTGTGGAGCCGTTTTGTGGCTCTGCTGCACTCGTCCTGGCTCTGGGATAGGGCTCTCCTCACGGCATTTAGCTCCCGCTGGAGGAGTGTCACCTCCTCCTCAGATGCCATCTTCGCTTGCAGACCCTCCTTCTGACACAGCACTGCCTCCTACACGCAGAATTTGCAGCTTAATAGACCTACTGCAGACACTTAACACATTGAGGAGAAACTGAACGCTGACAGCTTTTGATACACAATGTCCAAGGCAATACACACTAGTGACCAGTGGCGCACAGAATAAAAACATGTAAAACATAACTTCGATTTACATGCCATTACTCTCATTTTAATAAAGCAGTATTCGAGGCGCACTAATATCGATAATCTTAGTGTGAAATCCCTAGGCGTAATGAAATTACGGTTAAATTTGTTACGCCACAAACAAGCAGTTTATGTACAAGAACTTCAACACAAAGTACATCCCATAACACATGTCAATTAACAGGCGCGGGCTAAGAGACACCAGCTGTATTACTCGTGATCATTGACAGCTGCACATGTCACACAGGCCACACAGGCCGCACATGTCGCACATGTCGCACAGGCCACACAAGGCCGCACAGGTCACACATGTCACACATGTCACAAAGGCCGCACATGTCACACAAGTCACACAGGCCGCACATGTCACACATGTCACACATGTCACACAGGCCGCACAAGGCCGCACATGTCACACATGTCACACAGGCCGCACATGTCGCACAGGCCGCACAGGTCGCACATGTCACACAAGCCACACAGGCCGCACAAGGCCGCACATGTCGCACAGGTCGCACAGGCCACACAGGCCGCACATGTCGCACATGTCGCACAGGCCACACATGTCACACATGTCGCACAGGCCACACATGTCGCACAGGTCGCACAGGCCGCACAGGTCGCACAGGCCACACAGGCCGCACATGTCACACATGTCGCACCGGCCGCACAGGCCGCACAGGCTGACAGGCCACACAGGTCGCACAGGCTGCACAAGGCCTGGTCTGCAGTTGCTCTGGCACGGTCCCCCTCGGTCCCACCTGCTCGCACTGGTGCAGCTGACGGCGCAGCCTTCCTTGGCTGACAGTCTGCTTCCAATGGCCCAGGGCCTTCAGTTTACAGAGCAGGCCTGCCAGGTGGTTGTTCTCCTCCCTAAGGTCCTGTAGCTCTTCGTGCTAATGAAGAAAGAAAAAAAAGAGAACCGCCAGTCACACAGATCATGTGATCCGCTGCCCTAGATCCACCCGACTTTAAAGTCAAGCGTGGCAGCCTCACCTTTGACAGCGTCGCTTTCAGCGCATCAAGGTCGTCTTCAGCGGAGCCCAATCTCTTCTTCAGCCTGATGATGTTTTCGACCCCTTCCGTCCTCGCTTGGCTGACCAGTCGGCTCACGTCTTGATCCATCCTCAGGTAGTATCCATCCAGCTCAGACTGCGCCACCCCGGGAATGAGCAAGAGCAGGGGAGACCGGTTAAAAACAGGCATCTTCACCAGCCGGGTTTGGAAAAATAAAGAGATCGGCTGCACGCCAAAGAAAGAGACCATCTGCTGAGCTTCCCCACCTTCATCTGAAAGCAGGAGGAGAAAAGATGGCGCACAAGGGAATCGTATCGGCGCCTGAGCTGGGAGCTGAGCTGCTGCTGCGTGGTCTCCTTCTCCTCCTCTACATGGGCCAGCCGATTGCGCAGTGCAGTGATCTCCATCATCATCCCATTGGCCAACTGGAATGCAGCAGAGCTCTCAGAAGCGACGCCCGGTGCTTCACGACACACGGCGGACCTCTCGCCTGCGTTGTTCGCTCACAGTAATCCGCCTCACTTAGTTTCTGCACACCCTCAGCACAACCTAATTTCCCGACTACGCTGACCTTTCAGAAAGTGGACAGGTATTTACAATTAGGGAATGCCTCACTGGGTTCTACGGAATTCAGTCAAGGGAGTTCCATCGGCATCAAACACACCTGATAGTCAGAGCCATTGTTCTGCACCTGTGATTCCTTCAACGCCTTCAGATCCTAAAAATAAGGAGTCGTGGAGAGAAATTTCAATAGAGACTGATTCTTCTTATGCAACAAGTAACTTGTCCAACTGGAGCCAATTTTAAGTAGGATCTCTAGTAAATCAGAGGACATGGCAAAGATGCCCTATAACAGAAAGTCAGCGTACCTGCTCTCTCCAGTGGAGCAGCTGGCTCTCCTGCTGCAGAATGTGCTCGTAGAACAGGGAGTAGGCCTGGAAGTTGCCGTGCTCCCGTTCCATCACGGCACATGCCAGCGCCGTCAGGCATTCCTGCAGATGGGCCTTGGAGAAGGTCAACTGGAGAATACATCAACATCACGCCCAGGACATGAATGGAAAGAATTACAACCCAGATTTCAACACTAACATTTCATGTCAATCAACAGGCCAGGCCTGCTGAGGCAATACTTTACCTAGGAAACATAGTCGAGTCAAAAGTGCTTACCTTCCCCTCAGCCTCCACGCTGCCCTCCATCAGCTGCTGGACGAAGTTCTCCACTATCTGCGGCCTTTCAGGACTGAAACAGTGCCTCATGGATGGTCTTTTCCACAGTTCTGGTCAAATAGAATGTGCCTGATCAAGTCACTTTCTGAATGTGTGCGTTTGCGCGAGTGTGTCTATGTGTATAATGGCTGGTAACTCTGTTGTCACCATCTCTTTGTAAAGACAAAACCCATGAATCTATGACAGCTCAGGGCGTGAAGCTATATGGTATGGTTCCTGTGGGTTCGTGTATGGTTCCTGTGGGTTCGTGTATGGTTTCTGTGGGTTTGTGTATAATTCCTGTGAGTTTCTGTATGGTTCCTTTGGCTTTGTGTATGGTTCCTCTGGGTTCGTGTATGGTTCCTGTGGGTTTGTGTATGGTTCCTGTAGGTTTGTGTAGCTCGGGGAGTGTGTTGCTATATGGTAAGGCCCCTGTGGGCGGGTGTACCAGTGGGAAGACCCGCGTCCCGACGTGCCCGCTCAGAGATCACCAGCGTCAGATCCCTGGCAATTCTTTTCTGCACTGCGCTCATCATCTCACACTCCATACTCTCCAGCAATCTGTGAAGCTGATGCACCCGACGGAAAGGTTACATGTAGTAATTAAACCATGAAATGAGTCTGTCCCTATCGATGGATGCCTGTCCTTATTCTGTTACTAAGGTCACATGCATTGTTCTGTCAATCCTGTAGAATTTTTATATTTCTTACTCAAAGTACATCTGGTCCACGAACTTTCTGAATACGAAATCTCAATGGTTTGCTGCTTCAAGGGGGTGTGTGTGACTGCACAAAATGACAATGACATTCAAAGCTAAACCTAAGCAACGCAGTGCTAAAAAAACAAAAAAGTCCTTCCTCTTTCTCTTTGCAAGATCACAGTGATGCTGACCATAATTTGCATGAGTTACCTGCTGTGTTATTATGTCCACCTCAGAGGCTCCAGGGGGAGCTGGGAGGGGCTGAGTGTCAGTCAGTAGTGACACATACTCCTGCTCCCGACCCAACTGGCGGGCCACGGCTCTCATGCTGGGGTAGAGGATCTCCACACTGTGAGACAAGCACAAGTAACAAGTAACCCCGTTCACTGGTATTGTGTATTGACCAAATTTGCACCACCGCTGTGGACTCAAACCTGTGTATCATACGGCTCATAGGGCTTAGTCTTCCACCAATCCAGTATACCATGAAACAGTTTATACTAATATCTATTCACAAATATATACCACTTTTACCATGATACACCTATTCTGCTGTATTTATTTGTTAATGTAAATCAAAAATAAATTGTAATATTAACTGTAATGAGCATTTGCCATCACTTTTAGCCCCAAATTGTCCCTGTGAGGAAGTTCTGACCTGTAGAGCTTTGAAAACTTTTTATAGAGAGCGAGGGTGTTGATCTCTTCCAAATTCAGCTGCCGCCGACCCCAACTTTCCTTGAAGACCTCCAGCTGCTTCCAAAGCACCAGAAAGGCCTTCATTACAGAGTAGACCTGCACCGGGTCACGCTGGGGACCCAATAAGGCCTCTGTTGTCTTTACACCTCCAGTGACCTCCAAATCATCACACCGCCCAGCCTTTTGGCACACAAAGAGTAAAACGTGCAAACAGAGTTGTCAAATAGTTTTATAAATAGAGATAACACGGAGGGCTTATTGCTTTTGTGTTCTCAAGGCGTAGTACCTCAGGTGTAGCCCCTTGGCAGGGATCATGTTCCCGGCTGACCTGCAGACAAAACGGATGAACATCCTGCCCACTGTTCAGGACGTCCTCCATCAGGAGGGACACGCCTAGGATCTCCCCGTTGGCCACCATCCTGCTGTGGTCGTTGAGCCCGCTGAGACACAGCTGCAGAAACATGGACATCTTTACTGTCAACTATCATTCGGGCACACCTTTCAGACGGGTGTCGGTACATGGTGCTCGTTTTTAGCTGTAATAGGGCGCAAACTTATTGATTGACTAAATCCCACATAAAATACATAAATAAAAACGGTCAACCGCTAGGTGAATGGTTTCAAGTCGGGAACCGTCCGCCCCATGATCGCCAGCCCCCCGAGATACGGAGGAGGTTATACCTGCATGGAGTACTCAATGGGTGGAATGTCACAGATGGTCAACGGGAACGGACCGTGCTGCCCGAGGAAATATCGCCATGGGTACATTCTTCTGGCCTGCCAACGCACAGCACACGTAACCACTGAATGCAAACTAGTGTCCATTAGATTCATGTTTCAGCCAATTCATCTGAAGAGAAGGCATTCAACATTACTATTTCTATTAATCCCAAAAAAATGTTAAGGAATGACTTTGTAAAATCTTCTATATTATGTCTCCTTTTGAGGGCCTGGTCTTGGCCCCGGCAGCAGTGCCGGGCTGTACTCAGTGAAGTGTTCCCAGGGCATGAACTTTGGACAGTAGACCAGCGGACCTGCGACCCTGGGAACCCCAGTGGCTTACCCACCCGTGGGCAGCGTGGCGCCAGTGGCTGAGGTATCAGTAACTGGCAGCTGTACACACTGCTGCTCATACTGTCACTCAGCAGAGGGAGGGCGTGGCTCATGTTGTCAGTCACTGTCTGATAGGCCGCAGAGTTGCCGGAGGAAAGGAAAGTCTCCCTAAAAAAAAAGGAATGATATGTTTTCGGAGCAAAAAGAGTTGCTAAAGACCAAAAGGCTCTTCTGTTCACATCCAACAATTAGTACTTATTTAAGTTCCTTTGGGCCGGATAAGAGCAATCATGTTAAATCTTTAGGCCGCAGTACTCTGGGCTTGAAATCATGCCTTTACCGTATGCGATGGCGCACAGCAGCGTCAAACTGCAAGAAGAGCACCTCTCTGCGCAGGGAGAGCAGATGCCCCACCTCCACAGGATTGCCAGGATGGGGGAGGGTTTCAATCTGCTTCTGGATGTCTCTTAGCTCCACCCCTTTAAGACCACAGCAGGAATGTGTCACGGTGGCGTGGATTTGTCATACACGTATCAATAACAATTAAATGTGTATAGAGAGTAACGTAGCACCTGGAGCACTGTACTCTGGGTTTTTAAATATCTACACAAAGACACACTTCCCTTGTTAATGTACATTAGGGTAATGTAATGTAAAGTCATTATATAGGCCAATAATAAACAAATATTCAGTGGCTCTCAGTGCTAACGCTGAATGTCGTGCTGAAACACACCAATGCCTTCAGGGCCTCCCCAATCTGCAGTGACCTGCACGCGTGTCCTGACGCTGGGGAGGGAAGACTGATTCCCCAGGCGTGCAAAGCTGACCAGGTAATAGACGATGTCGTGGAGAGCCGACACTATCCCTAGCGTCTGATCAAGGGCTCGGCGGCAGGCCTAAAAGCACAAAAAAACAGCAGTTTACACATGCCTAATAACACGCGAGCTATAAAACTCTTCAAACTATTGTATTTAATAATAAAAGATTCAGTAAAGGATGTTCTGTTCCCTAACTGCTCAAAATGACAGAATGAACATTGAGTAAATGGGTGTGCTAAATGGGCAGTTCAAAGAAACATTAAGATGGTCGGCCTGTCTTAAGATACACCTTCTACGGTCAGAAGACGTTCTCGTAGGTTTAGTAGGGCTGCTTGTCCAATGTAACAGAAAAGATCTATGCATAGCGCCACCTTCTGGTTTTATCGTGAGACAAGCCCATTGTTACAATGGATCGGTAACAGAATTTCCAGAAGTGGAAGTGCCTTTATTTGAATTAAAAAATGTGTACAGTTTTAAAACACCGCACCAGTGCCCCAAAGCAAAACCCAAAAGCTAGTGGGGTGTGACTGTTTATTACAAGCTAATTCAGTTCTCCCCCATACATTTCGAGTTTCCCAGCCCAGTTTGGAAACTGAAAAGTGCTGCAATCATTGAACTGTACGTGTAATGTCTCACCGTCTCCTCCAAAGACTTGAACATTGTGAGCACCTCGGTGAAGTGGGGAATAAACCACAGGTTCAGAAGGGTCTTGCCATCAGCAGAGAGTACACATCTGGGCCGGGGATGAAAACTCCTGTTCGTCGTCAACAACAACAACAACAACAACAACAGTGATGTTAACCTGATAGGTCAGGGACCACCAGCTTATTAGCATTTACTCCTAGCTTTGCTGATGGGCCCACGAGGCTTTGACACTAAAGGCATACAGAGCTGTATCATATCTCCATAACAAGAAAAAAAGGGCGATTCATTATTCATTAAGGAGCACTTAATTAATGAACAAAAATCATACTTAATAAGCACTAATTGTTTTATCAAGCAACTTTACCCTTACATGCTTTTAAAGGGCACATAACTAATTTCGCCCACCTAGCATCAGTTTGAAGGCCGAGCACTGAGTCCTGGTCACTCTTCTGCTCATAGGCCTGTCCCGTCATGAAATGGGTTTGGCGGACGTCGGGGAAGTCATCTAGCAGAGCTCCCAGGCTGCGGTAGAGCCCTACAATCTGCCCCCTGATGCAGTGGTGGGACATACGCCCGCTGAACCTGATTACAGACCGAGAAACCCAGATTACAGACAGATAAACCCAGATTACAGACAGATAAACCCTGATTACAGACAGATAAACCCAGATTACAGACAGATAAACCCTGATTACAGACAGATAAACCCTGATAATAAACCCTGATTACAGACAGATAAACCCTGATTACTGCAGGTCACCAAACGACAGCCGTGATCTGGGGTTTTTGTTCAACTCGTTTTTGAGTTTTTTGCTTTGGTATTTGAATGTTCCCTAACTGCTCAAAATGACAGAATGAACATTGAGTAAATGGGTGTGCTAAATGGGCAGTTCAAAGAAACATTAAGATGGTCGGCCTGTCTTAAGATACACCTTCTACGGTCAGCAGACGCTATTTTTCATCCTCACTGAACATTTCAAAGCCAGTTAATTTTCTTTACAGACAAGATAGAAAATTATAGCCTCAAATGTTGGATTTTGAAGCATTCTTTGCAGGAAAAAAAATAAAGGTCTGTGGTATAGAGCAAAAATTCTTATATGCTTATGTGATATGTATGCGTTTACCAGTAAATACCATCCGTGTTTACAAAGAACACACCTTTGACAGAACTCCAGAATTAACCTCCTCTTGATCTTCTTCAGTTCATCCTGTAGCAGAAGAGGCGTAGCATTTGGCAATGGTGTCTGAGACAGTGTGAAAACAGAGATTATTTGCGTGAAAGTAAAGCAGAGAGCAGAGAAGCGGCAGAACTTACAGGGTTTTTCAACGCGGCCCCCATAACCTCCTTCTTCTTAACGAAGGCGTTAAGCATTTCATCACGAGGGGCCACTTTCTCCAGCTGAATGGACACAAACGCCTCGGCCGGCCTGAAAGCATGGAGTGCACTTTCAGCCCCAGCAATGTGACGCCCCATTTGAGCCATGCGAAGGGGTCGTTCGTCTAGTCTAGTCTTGCCTTTAGCCAGTCACAAATCCAAAATCTCTGAAGAGTTCTGCCACCAGTGATAGAGGACCTGTGGTCTCGACCAACCTTTCACTGCCACCCCCAACAGCTCTCTGTGCCTCTCTGCCGGATGCGTGCTTGGTCTGATGTGACTGACTCCCAATGTCCTTCCCAACCTTGGTGTCTCCCTTTCCTGAAGATCCCACCTCACTGATGGAAGAAAGCACCTGCTTGAAAACAATGCCACAAACGCAACACCGTAATTATCTCCCTGAGCACATAACACAGTTGGTCAAGTTGTGGTGCTGGGTAACAGAAACCGCTGGCACCTTCTCTTCTCGTCTTTGCTCTTCTTGTCTTCTTCTGACACTCTTCTGTGACCAGAAGCAGAGAGAAGCCAGTTTAATTGCACTAAAGAGGGCATTTTTCTGTGTCACCTGACAGACTAGGGCGACCTGCAGGTTCTCAATCCCCGACTTGCTCATGAGCTGAGGATAAGCAGGGGAGAATGTGCAGGTTAGCGAGAGAAACTGACGACACACACACACACACACACATACGCAAACGTTATCTACAGTGCATTTAGTTAGTTACATGAAGAACTGCTTCTTGTGTGTAGAAGCTGAATTTCCCAATGTGATTCTCATCGACCTCTTGGATGGCTAGAAGCAGACTGGATGGATTGTACCTGCAGAACAGCATGAATTTAAGGGCAATTCCTTGAGATTCCTGGCTAAATATACATTATGCACAGAAGATTTATATTTTACAACCAAGACAAAACTGTAAGACGGTGAACATGGAACAAGCATTTCATTTGCCATTGCCTTTACATTTGTCACTTAGCAGACACTCTTCTCTGGTGCGATCAATTAAAAAGGAGCATCAGACTTGCAAAGAGTGCAAACGTCTATAATACAGAAAACATTGGACGACAGTGGACACGCCCTAATAATAAAAATAATGACAATAATATTACCCTTAAGGAAGAGGGTAAACTGGGTAATGAAATGCAACTCTATGCATACGTACTGCATAAGGACTGCTAATACACAAACACCACATTTTGGCATTAATATGAGAGGTATCATTCATTTCATAAGTGCTCAACCGTGTTTGGATTTTACACCAATCTTGACGAAGAGCATACGCCAGGCACGAGCCCGGACAAACACAAAGCTGCCAAGGCCCCTCACCTGTCGACACTGCTATCATCCTGCAGCAGGGCTGTGATGAACACGGGGGGCTTTTCCACCTTCTCCGTCAGGACAGCAAACTCAAACTGCACCGGCCGCAGGTACAGGTGGAATTCCTCAAAGCCCAATTCGCAAGCTAAGCTCCTGTACAACCTGAGACGTGGAAGGAACTCCATTGTTTTACTACTGAAAAGTATTACTGAAGCAATTCGGGTTAAGTATCTTGTTAAGGACACAACAGTAGCACTGGGCTTGGAACCAGCAACCACTTTGGTTACAAGTCTGACATCCTAACAAAACAATAGTCCTGCAGGGCAGTTAACAGTCCTCCATGCCAATATTTAATTAGAATAATTAATTACAACGTTGCTTAGTAATTATTAAGTGGTTTTTCATAATACTTCTCTAAAATGGCATGTGTCAGTACTGTCAGTGAGAGCGACAGCTGTGCTGCCTCTGAGGCAGACTCTAACGGTCGATGTTGAGTCCGTGGTAGTGACGTGGCTTAACTGTGACAGCTGTGCTGCCTCTGAGGCAGACTCTATGGGTCGATGTTGTGTCAGTGGTAGTGACGTGGCTTAACTGTGACAGCTGTGCTGCCTCTGAGGCAGACTCTAACGGTCGATGTTGTGTCCGTGGTAGTGACGTGGCTTAACAGTGACAGCTGTGCTGCCTCTGAGGCAGACTCTAACGGTCGATGTTGTGTCAGTGGTAGTGACGTGGCTTAACTGTGACAGCTGTGCCGTCTCCGAGGCAGACTCTATCAGTCGATGGCGAATGGTGACCAGCTCCAGCAGTTTTGAGAAGGTCTCCACGGTGAAAAACTGCCTCTCCTTGCCAGACTTTTTTCCTTCTCCCTCAGCTGAACCTACCACCGATAACCCAATGTCTCGTACGAAAATGGGGTTCTCGAAGAACACGTCTGAAAATAACTGGAGAAAAAAAGAACATTTTTTCTGATCGGTTTATGTCTAAGACTCAATCCTTGGAGTACATAATTTTTCTCTCTAATAAAATGCTCCGCCTCCTTTCGGTGTTATACCACCAGTTATATCATTAGTGTACAGAACGGTCATAAAAAGGTTAAACTTCTCGTTGTGAGTGGCTCTTCAAGTTCGGATTCTTAGATTAGCTAGGCAGCCAGCAAACATCCCAGTTACAACTGATAACAAAAACATATGTTTTTCCAATAATATAGAGGAACCCACGTCTTTCTGAGCCTGAGAGCTGTACCAGGCCCCAGGTGGAACCAGGGCCTCCCATTTCTGCTGTGCCTGCCGCAGCAGCTTATGCTCCAGAGCCACCCTCTCACTGGCAACCCTGGTCTGATGAAGCTGGCAGATCTCTGTGTGGGCCTGCCTCAGGGCCTGGTGCACGCGGGAAGCCAGGCAGAGGGAAGGGTGAAACTCCAGCAGGAACACATTGGTCAAGGCAGAGCTATATAACCAAACAATCACAACATTCAAACACACTTAGACAAGTACTAAACCAATCTACCCGACTAGCTGCTAACATACACGACAATTTGCAATTTCAAAAACCATAGCTTAGAGAGAAGTCAATGGATACATTGGTACTTTGGTTCCTGATGGATTGCCACAGTGATGATCAGGACTTGCCTGTTGTTGCCAACGGAGACCAGTTGTTTGGGGATGTAGTTCAATGGCAGGCCATATTCATACACACTTTCTTTCTGACCATCTCTCCATATACGCTGAAGATACTGGCGCTGTTCATCTATCTGACATAGAAAACAATTTTAATGGGTGGTCTTCTTCTACACGACCCGATGTGTATTAGCATTAGCGGGTTATATGGTGCAGTAGCTTTAAATCACCTTAAAATAGATCAAGGTGTTGCAGCCATGTCTTTTAAAGAGTTACAATTTAAATTGAGTTGGGGAAGGTAGCACTTTTTAAGACAAAGTCTGGGTTGTGTTGGAATGTCAAAGTAACGTTCCTTGATTTCTTGGAAAGTCACAAAATAATTATACGAAACATTATGAAACACAATGAAAATGAATTATCCAGGTTTTTGCAGATTGGTGCTGAAATAAGTAAGCCATGATTAAAATAACTTCCAGGTGTCATCTGGGGCAACAGCAGAAAAACAGCAAGGAGAAGGAAAACAGGTAAGCCTTCTCTTAAGTGTACCTGGCGATTGAGGACCAGCCTAATAAGCTGCAGGTGCCCCTGTAGGCAGACCAGCTCTGCTCTGTACACCTGAACAAAATACTCGTCGTCCAGATCAAACTGAGGCCTTCGGTGCATTATGTCCGTGATGACCTGGGCCATGCCAAACCGCTCCTCTGCGTCTATTACATGTTGGTAAGCCTCGAGGTAACTGTCCAAGAGCTGCCAGATTCAAAAGGAACAGGGTAACAGTGATTTCACTGCGTAGGTCTTTTATCAGCAGCCAAACAGCATCCATGGATTTGGTCTTTTTGGGTCAACATACTTGGGTCGCGGGAAATACCTGAAGCTTGTTCCTGAGAAAGAGTTCCTCGCACGTCCACAGGTCGAGCAGGATTGCTAAACGATCTACCTCCACCTGAGCCCAGGACTGAAGGTCTGATTCAGAGCCAGGGGACTGGTGAGAAACAGGTTTTCCTGTTGGGGGAGGCAAACAAAGCAGAATTCTGTCCAGGCATGGTTCATGAAGCTCAAATAACATCAACACTTGGTGGTGTGATTTAGGAAACTTTAAGTAATCTATTTACTAAACAACTTCCAGTTTCTAAATGTCTTCATCACCCACAAGCACTGAACATTGAAAACATGTAGAATTTTAACTATTCCATCCCTCTCCAATTTGGAAACAACACCAAACCGACCGTTTCCCCACATTCCTGCGTCACCTCGGCTCGTCCGGATGTAGTGGGACGCAACAAGGAGGAGAGTGTGCTCCAGCTCGGCCAAGTCCTTCAGCGCCACATCGTACACAATGAAGAGCCCACTTTGGTCCTGGGTGTGGATCAACTCCTCCTCGTTGGTGTAGAAGTCATGCTGGTTCTCTACCTCAGGAAACTCCATGAATTCAGCACAATGAACCTAGAGCCAAAGTCAAGCGAAGGCATTGGTTTAAACACTTAATGAAAATAAATGATTTGCACAAAAACTTACCAGTAGCTAAGAGCTTGTGATCTGAAAACAGGTCTCCATTCAGCTATAAAATTGATCCAATAGAAACCCAAACTTTGTCGATAGGCATACCATTCTCAGAACTGGCAAAAACGCAGGTTCCAGTGGAAACACTATTCACCGGACTGACTCCTGATTACTTCAGTGATGCCGTACCTTGTAGTTAGCGAAGGTGTTGTGCAGGTAGTGCCGAGACCCCAGGCCCCCCGTTGCTCCGTTGCCCCCTCTAGCCGCACTCATCCAGCCAGAGTCATCTGCACTGCTGACCAGTTCCCCCCGCTCCGTACCGAGGCCTGCCGTGTCATAAGTAAGGGTCCTCTCCACAGACCGCAGGTAGTTCAACATCCCCAGGCAGGCACGCTGGGGGCAGACAGGATCAATCAATCAATTTATTTTTATAAAGCGCTTTTCACGTGTCCATGTCACAAAGACGCTTTACATACAGGAAAACCCAATATGTCAACTCATTTATACCGTATTCTAGATACAGTTACCTTTGATTGATGATCCATAGTGTCTTGCATGTTTTTTGTAACTCAATAGCTAAATAGCCAGTAGCCACCTACTTGAGACTAAAGACTCCTAAGATCCCCAAAGGCAAAGAAGCTACTTCACAGTGGGGCATTAACCAGAGGATCTAGTCCCACCCTCACCTGCAGCTCTCTGATCCTGAGATAGCGCAGACAGAGGAGGGACAGGTAGGCTCCTCTGGTCATGGTGGGATCTTTACAATCCGCCGCCTGTCCGTCATCCAGCCCCAGAAGTTGCATGCTGTCCGCGTAACTGTAGCTGCTGCTATCAAATATCAATCAGTGGCAAAGCTCTGTAATCATAAATGTCTTGTCCAGAGGTTTTCAGTGGGTCACAAACCCAATTGTATTAGTTTGACTAAAGGTTGGCGTCATGAGAAAAACAGAAAAGCCTCTGTACTGATGTATATTTCATACTGTATTTAAGAACCCAGTGTAACTTTTTATTATATCCATGCAGAACCGTGGAAAAAGCGCGGAAAATAAATGTTAAATAAAAGGCAATGATCCATGACCAACGATGATGCCATTCAACATACCATGTGTTAATAAATAGAATACACTGGGGAAAAAATGTGTACTGTGTGATGTACTGTATGCGAATATGGACCACACTAAATGTCTAAAGGAGCACTAAAAACTGACCTTCGGAAAAAAAACGGTAAGATATGAATTTCATGCGTTTTATTATAAATTTTTTGTAAGGTATTCCAGTAACAAAAAAATAAGCAAGAATAATTTCAGAACTTTTACACGGTATTCACTAATTTGTGAAAGGAAAAACAGCACTGTTCTGTTAAATGCTCTACCGTCATCTATAGCATCTTACCCTCTGTTATCCTTTTCCTTATTCGTTGAGGCAGCCCTTCTGTCGATTTTGCTCATCTCAGTTCCCCTTTTGTCCCCCTCTGACAAACCGCTGTCCTCTAGACCGGACTGCTGAAATGTGGTCCATATTAAAATGATTCCCCGAAAATACCCAATGCGACAACGTAACGTCACTGTAATGTCATTTTCTTAACGGTGCTCCCATGTAAAACGGCGTATTGTGCAGCCAAAAACAGCCCCTCCCGAGGAGAGGGGTCCGACGCTCAATCGATGAAGCTCGCTGAGGTTTAGTTACATGCTTCAAAGTTAACCCTTTCGTACCCGGAACTGACTTGCGGCGCTGTTCATCCTCTTCCAGATCTGAGCAGGGGTTTGCCCAGCGGTGCGTGACGTGACTGATGGCGGCCTCGGAAGGGCGTGGTCAGACACACAGGTGGCATGTTCCTTCAGGGCATCCATTACTTTCAGGTGATCAGTCCCCTAAGTTCAATAAAGAGCAGCTACTGTGGTGACCGTTAATCTCCCTGAACAGTGCTCCCCACCTTACTGTTTACTCCTGACAGCCAAGTACTAACTATTAAAAAATGCAATACAGGCAACAACCGCGATCAAAAAGCTCACATACCTGTAAGAATCTGCAGTGCATGTACAGAAGTTCATCCATACAATTTTTCTCCTTCAGTTTCATCATAAGTTTTTGTTGCCAGGGATCTGGTCTGGGCTTAACCTGTGTGTAAAAGCAGTGCGAGTTTCTATAAACTTAAAGACACTAAAGGAGGCAGTATTTTTTTCTCTGAGGTTGGGAACCCATGCCAGTATTCCAAACTAGTTTACGAAGACTGATTGAATACAGCAGTGTGTGGCTTATCAATGTGTTAAGCACTGTGTTAAGCCCTCCTCCGCAGCCCCACTGTTTCAGCCAGCCTCGAAGCCGCAGCGTACCCGTATAAAGGGGATCCAGTTGGCCTCCTTCTTCAGTGCCACACTTGCATTCTTCCAACGCCACTGCCCTTCCACAGCTTCCATGCCATCATACACTGGAAAGGTCTTCATCGTTTCCTGCTTTCTGAAGATAGCCTTAAACTCACGTGAAACCTCGTTCAGGAGGAACAGGAGTTCTAGTTAAATCGCGTGCGTTTACATTTATATTTAACATTTCACATTAAGTCCGACTTGCCCGCCGGCTGGTTTGTTTGCCTTCCAGTGAACACTTAAGGATTTTTTTCGTCTTGTTTTTTGTAGTTTCAAAAGATCAGACAAATTAATTCAGTTGACTCACTATGCTGAAGAGCTCCATCTCGCCCGCAGTGTTCCTAATTCCCTGGGTGTCATAGCGAATGTTGAAGTGAGTAACCAGTTGCTGCAGCTGGGCACCAAACTCGTCCAGGCTGAGCACATGTGTGGGGACCTCTGTGGCTCCTTACATATATCAGAAGCGTCAAACTATTTTATTCACACAAATACTTTAATATTGCCAAAAACAACAAGTCCCCCCTAACAGCAGGTTACTGGAAAATTATACCTCAATGGTTTGCAGTTCAAGATTTCCCTTTCCCTCCTTTAAGACTTCCTATTATTCCTATTATTGTTAACTGAAAATGTTCAAATCTATTCCAGTCAAGCCTCTAAACAACCTTGACATGTAAATACATTTCATGACATGTGCTAGCTGAAGGGATGTTTTGGAGCACAGCTCGGATATCTGGATGGAATCTCACCAGGCAGTCGTGGGTCAGCGGAGGTGGAATCTTTTAGGCTAGATGTGTCTCCACCAACATGTGCCTCTGACGCGTCCCTAACCATCCCCTCATGTGCTGGAAGGTACTGCAGCTCCTGGAGACAGGGGACTTCACTAGCGGAATCAAATCATGCTGAAGACTCTCTTAGTGAAAAAGTACGGTTAACAATTCCCTGACAAGGCATGTCTACGTGAAAAGGTAAAAGGAAAGTTTTTTGAGTTTACAATCAGGGGATCGGGAAAGTGCGCGCCTGGGTCATGTGCATGTGAAGAGACATGAGTTGCGTTCCAGTTCTCCCCCCAGGAGGCCTCACCCGCAGGAAAGCGTGGATGGTTTTGACAGAGTGCAGATGGCACACCAGCCACTGCAGGTAAATGACCATGTCCTCCTGGGTGATGACGTTGACGGGGTCCCCTCTGCCCGACAGAACCTTCTCCCTGGACGGTGCCAGTCTGCGTGCCCGCTGCACTGCGTCCTCATACTCACGAGTCAGGTGAGCCACTTGTTTCTGAGGAAACGTTGCAGAAGCTGATACTCAGTTTACCCTGTTTATAACCTATAGTTACTAATTCCACCAGCAACTTCAGATAATGTATCGGTATAGATTTTGAAGAGAAATTAGCCTAACAAGAAACAACAACAAAATGCTCACCACGTCATAAACTGCATAAGAGCAAATTCATAGCTCCTCTACACACACACCACACTACTGATGTATAACACAATTGCATAGGTTGGCAAAGGGTCACATTCCACCTTGCCTCTTACTTCTTTCATTAGACCCATTTGGATTATAAGTGATCTCACCAATGGGTTTCCAGGCATAAACCAGATGTTAACGAGAGACAGCCCGGCTCTCAAGGACTAGGTTTGCCGACCCCAGCATTACTAGACTGTCACAGGATCATGATTTAATGAGACGGTTTAGCCGAAAGGTTTAGGCAGAAAGCCTCGTAACACTTCACCTTGAAGGAAGGATACAGCTGCTGGATAATGCCAGAGTGCTGACAAAACCTCTTCCATCTGAGCATGTGCAAATACTTGCACTGAGCCAACTGGTAGCAGCGGTCTGCAAAGAACTAAAAGCCGTGATGATTAGAGCACCGTCCGATTCAGCCACTGAAGACCACCGGTCAGAAATTTTGTGTGGTAAATGATAAACGGTTGTCATTTCATGTCAACACCCCAAAAAACTAAATTTTATTAACTCAAGTTAGGACTGGAAGAGACAAGTTTTCTCACCAGAAGGTGTGAGAGACTTGTGGGTAGCCGGTGCCTTTGTGGCGACAAACCAAGATGCCTTAGCACAATTGTCGATTCCAAATTTGTGTAAAAACAAATTGGCGATTCCAAATGTATTTGAAAAAATGATATTCAAAAATGATTTAGAGTTATAAAAAAACATTTCTGAAAAATGATTTTTTTCACACAAACTCGTCTAACGTTCATCTTCTTTCCGGAAGCAGCTTGTCACCCGGCGCAATTATCCCATTGCATCCAGTAGGGCTACCTGGTGTAGAAGTAGTGGGAGGCTCTCAGGGGTGTATTCCAGGCTCAGACAGCTCTCCAGCTCCCTCTGCATTGTCTCTGCCTGAGACACCAATGGCAGAGCCTCTGCTACCTGCAGTGCCCAGACCAACCAGCAAAACACAGCCAGAGAAATTTCGATTTGGTCACAGCCTGAAATGTTGAGTGTAAATGACCATGATACAGCCTATGTCCCAGTTGTTTTCCACAGACAGGCTTCAGAACAAAAATGTTATACTTGAATGGGCCTACGGTGAGTCAAATCCATATCAGGCATTATTGTAAGTGTGTCATTACATGCTTCACAAGTTTAAATTTGCCAAGCCAGATATATAATCCAGTTACAGGAAAGATGTTACCATTTAATAAGCTGCAAAAGACTATACTCCTCCCTCACCTGCAGACCTAATCTCAGCACTTGTTCATTCTCCTTGCAGAAATAGGAAATATCCTTTGGAATGGATACAGAGCTATAAAAAAAAAATAAAAATGGAAAAAATTAACTCAAGCTCAATAGAAATCTCCTGGCTGTGTAAAGACACGGCGTATTGGAATACACTGAATCTAACCTGATCCCATTATGTTACTGTTACCTGTAAGACTTAGACGGTGTTCCCTGCAGAACCCCATTCTCCTCTATCTCTGTCTTGAGTGCAGAGAGTTGGGCGGAAATGTCTTTCACCATCTGCTCTAGCTTCTTGGTAGAGGAGATCTTATATAACTGGGCCATAGTGGTTAACCACTGGGAGAGCTAAAATCTCAGGGAACTGAGAGACATGAAACCTTTGCATGAATGTCAATTCGAAACCTCATTTAACACAACCCAATAACCTAGCACTTTTCTTCAGACAGATAAACACATTAGAGCGATACTGAAGCCCGCCGCACGTTTCACCGATTTCAAAAGTGCGCGAGACGTGCATGCCTCAGTCCATCTACGGAGCTCGATAAGGCCGGGGCCTGGGCCTTTCGCGAGACAGACTGGCGTTTAAATCTCACCATAGTACAATATATTGATAGGTAAACTAAAAGATACCTAAACATAAATTTAGGTCATTATTAATTACAGAATACAGCTAAATTAACTTGATATTTGTTTATTTATATATATTTTTTAAACTTAAATAATAAAAAAAAATACTAATTTTGTTGGAGGGAGAAGAGTCGCAACAAGACCAAATCGTGTTAGTATTTTTTAAACGTTAAGTGAGATAAATCACAGACATTAGTTCCAAACTGTTTGGTTGCTATAACATTTAATTAATTAATAAAACATTAACCTATAGAAATTGTCCAGGGCACAAAGAAGTCAAAAGTCGCTCAAATTCAATTATTTTGGCAATATCGGGGAAATACATAGTACTCACGGTTCTTACAGAAAAGCTCAGGAGTAGAACAAGATCTAACTTGTTATATAAGAAGTGTCGGGCTGTAGCCATGGAGACCACACACATGCAAACCAAATGAATGTTCCTGGGCTGGTTTTGCGGATGACTGACGAAATTATCCTAATGGAATCCCTGGGCTTCTCTGTGTCAGAATTCAAGAGCCGAACTTCAAATAATGACGTCCGCAGATCACTTCCTCGGGCAACGTAGCAGTAAAATTAACGTCTGATCTAAAGTTTAGTATACAATCAATGAAAAAGATTCCACCATATAAGTATAAAACATAAGCAAGCTGATAATAAAGCAATGAGGGAAAATATATATTTATTAGCTGATGATAGTTTAAGACATTTCACTGTGAAGCACCACCACTACCAGGCAGAAACACACACACACACAAAATAACAATGACGCTTTCATAACCCAACTCCAGGGAATTTATGGAGAAGGTCTAAAAGCATTTTAGTTATAGGGCTGTGAATCGAGTCCTTATCTTTAGATAGACTAAAACCTTCTTCGCCATTACATAAGCCTGCAATGTATTTGCAAAAGTAGAAAATCAGCCTTACAATCATTTTGGGAAAAGGGCATAATATATATATATATATATATATATTTTTTTTTTTTTTTTGTTTTTTTTTTTTTTTTTGTAAAATAAGATATATTTTTAAAAATTTAATAATTAACGCGCAGTTTGA
>JAOYSI010014032.1:11484-37465 GCA_025775065.1 Hiodon alosoides | reverse complement strand
GGAGTCATTTAGCTCATCTCAGTAAAAACCCGCCACTGGAGTCATTTAGCTCATCTCAGTAAAAACCCGCCACTGGAGTCATTTAGCTCATCTCAATAAAAACCCGCCACTGGAGTCATTTAGGGCATCTCAGTAAAAACCCGCCACTGGAGTCGTTTAGCTCATCTCAGTAAAAAACGCCTGTTTGATTAAGAACGTGAAAAGAAGGGGTATGGGCACATTAGCAGAAAAATTCCCTGGCTTGTTGGCTCGTCTTGTCATCCCCACATCAGTCATCTCTGAGAAGTGTATGCAGAACATTTCTATAGCAGCCGTTAGTGGTTTTTATGTCTTTTTTTCCATTTCAATTCATTTCACCTTTTCACTTGAAGGATGGATCAGAAAATGGAGAAAGGGAATGAGAGAGAGAGAAAGCATTGGCCTCACCTCTAGCGAAATTAGCAGGAATCATGTGGAAAACAATCAGAGCCTGGTATGAGAAGGAGAACCATTAAAATGAGCCTCAGGCTGTGGACTGCGCCCAACATCACTGAAGCTACACTCACTGCAGATGTGGAGAGGTTGGCTTGCAGGCAAGCTATGCTCTGTTCTCCCGCTACAATTAAAAGCAGCCCCTCTGCCAAGTCCAGCGGGCGGGGAGGGAGGGTTCGACAGGAAACATCAAAGGGCGATTGAAATGTGTAGCGCGGTAATCAGGGAGTGGTTCCCTCAGCCCCAGCGGTTCTCTTGACCACACTCCCTCCAACGTTAACCAGACATTGTGACCCCTGGTTTGCTGGTTAACGCCCCCCGTGACCTTGTTTATTTCTCCTCTCCGGAGAGGTAGGGCGACACCACCTTATTCTTCCTGGGATTATGGTCGGGTGCTGTTAGCCTGCAGAGGGACAACCCTCAGCCTGCCGGGCATCCTTGCTGCATCTCCAGCTTTCAGCCAACTAAATGGCAGTCTCTGTAATCTTGTCTTCAGGCCAAGTGGTTTGTACTATCTCTGTACTCTCTTACTCTCTACCTGAGTTCCTCAAATGAGTCCGGGATGAGAGGGGCTGCAAGAATGCCATTCCTCCTAGAACACACGGCTCTGACTGTTCAACAGCTGTCCGCCTTCGACGGCCGACCCGGCCGCCTTCGACGGCCGACCCGGCCGCCTTCGACGTCCGCCCCGCATGCCTTGAACGAGCTGCAAAAGCTCAGCCTGGTGTAGCTGCGAGGGTGATCGTTGGAAGAGCGTTGGCAGAGTGTTGGCAGAACGTTAGCCATGAGATAGGCGAGAAAAAGGCTGGAATCATCTTGTGCCTGGAGTACCGCTGAACTGTCCGAATACGGGACAAGATTTCAGCCAGATGCTGAGTGGACAGCTCTGTAATCTGGGGGCAGTGAATGTGTAAGAACATCTTTTATGATTTTGAGAGAGAGAGGGAAAAAGAAAACCTATCTGTCTGGCACATTTGTGAGACGTAACGTCCTCCGAAAGGACAGATTTTTTTTTTAAAGAGAGGGAGAGAAGAAATGTTGACGGCTACTTTCCTGTCATGCCCGGTTAAACACTCTTGTCTAGAGACGCTAAAATCAGCTCTTTAGAGGAGGCTATGTGCTGCTGTCTCCGCTTGCCCCCCCAGCATAGCAAACAAGGCGCCTGGCCATCTCACGGGATGACACCCTCGCCTCTCCGAAGTGGGGTCAGCGAGGCAGCAACAGGGGGCCAATGGAGATCTCAGATGCTCGTGCCTGCTAAGATACACTGCTAGTTTGTCCATTATATGTGTGCACCTGCCATGCGTTCTAAAGCACTTAGTGAGAGCCGGGTTCCATGTGTATGTGTGCACCTGCCATGCGTTCTAAAGCACTTAGTGAGAGCCGGGTTCCATGTGTATGTGTGCACCTGCCATGCGTTCTAAAGCACTTAGTGAGAGCCGGGTTCCATGTGTATGTGTGTATCGTGAATATGCCATACTTTCTAAAGCGCTTAGTGAGAGCTGGGTTCTGTGTGTATGTGTGTATCGTGAATATGCCATACTTTCTAAAGCGCTTAGTGAGAGCCGGGTATCGTTGGTAATGCAGAAAATCCATTGTTTGAATTACGTCGCTACATTTTTTAATGGTGCCGTGTTCAAGAACAGCATGTTTGATTAAGGTATACAGGAATACAATGCGCTTGTAGGCACCTATTTGTGCAAGTTATGTTAAAATTGTTTAAAATAGTTATTCCATAACTTTCAAATGGAGTATTTCCTCTGACCTTTTTCTCTTTTGTTCGCGCCTTTAAGTTTGCATTGTAAGTTAAATATACAGTTTTCACAACAAAGCTAAGCCCCTGGCACAGAGAGATACCGATCATAAAGAAATTAATTACCTCCCTCGTTAATCTTGATGTAATTAAGTTTTGAGAAAAATGAGTTTTCCTGCAGGGTGTGGGAGAAGCAAGGACCACAAGGGGAAAATCAGTTTTGGGACGTACTGGAAGGAGGAACCAGGGATATCGGCTTTGGGACATCGTGGAATGAGTGATCAGGGATATCAATTTCGGGACGTACAGGTATTACTGACCAAGGATAGCAGCCTTGGGACGTCCTGGAAGGAGGAACCTGGAGTGCTTATTAGGCTCTCAGGCACCGGCAAACTCACTCCAACATGCTTAGAACGTTACGGACAGTGGAGTCGGGCAGACCTTGGCTCCGGTTCTGTAAAGCCAGGACTTCTCCGGACTTTATACTGCGGGGGTCACTCCAATTGGAAGTCCTGTGGTGTGAGCTGTGTTTTTGTGGCTGATACCCTGTGCCTTTGTGAAGATGCCGATGTGTGGATCTGTATGGGGGCCAGTGTTACACCCTTGACTGAGTGTGACCCCAGTGGAGTTCTGGACAGGAGTTCTTTATTTCTGTTTTCCCTTCAGTTTTGGTAAAATCACCTGATTTTGAAATCTCTGATTTTTGAATTATTTTGTGTGTTATCCACAGTTTGGAATGGCCATTATGCTTTTGTATTTATGGGTGCTAATTTATGTGTTAATCAAGATGCGTATTCAGCGCATGATCATTTAATAATATTTCATTTTATATATTTTTTTGTCTGCCGAGAGTGGCAAATTTGAATTCTGAGGTCCTTTAGAAGGAACCAGTCCAAGTATGAGAGAAGTGGAACCACGTGAAGGCTGGCCACAGTAACGCAATGCTTGGAATCGGTCTCTCCGTCAGGATTTGCTACTTCCCTTTAGGCATGCGGGAAGCTCTTGGTTTACAACAAACCAGAAAGTTCCCTGTCTGAGCGTTTTGGAAAGGCCCTGTGTGAAACGATGCCGTAGGGGTCTTTACCTGCTCCCAGATCTTGCCTGGGCTGCAGTAGACTTAATCTGCTCTGAACTCTCGGTTTCCTCCGGTTTTACAACTCTTCTTCGTTTGAAACCACTTATTTAGCGAGACCCAGGAGTGTTGCGTAGGCTGCTGTGAGTGGTACAGGAATTCCCGAGTTACTTTTAATTTCAAGGCCTTCGTTTGTTTTTTCTGCCGGGGTAGGAAGGCCGACCGAATGGATGATTGGTACAATGTCTGCAGGTTGACGAAGGCATGGTTTTTAGCATCAAGGGTAATTTTAGTGTAATTATCACAGGAAAATGAGCGAATAAACTAGCACAGGGGCTTTATGGGCAAGTCCGTTTACCCTCCAACACCGGACCGTTAGCACAGGGGCTTTATGGGCAAATCGGCTTACCCTCCAACACCGGACCGTTAGCACAGGGGCTTTATGGGCAAGTCCGTTTACCCTCCAACACCGGACCGTTAGCACAGGGGCTTTATGGGCAAGTCGGCTTACCCTCCAATAGCAGCCCAATAGCACAGGCACCTTATTGCCTCCTCGACCCGTTAGCACAGGCGCTTTATTGGCACCGCGGCCCGTTAGCACAAGCTGGTGGGCATCGAAGATTGGCCCAGGCAGGCGTATTTCATAGGCGCCAGACACATGAATTTAACTAATGCCCCCCTCCCTTCGTAAAGGACTGAAGCACATCTCTTTCTGATCTGCGTCTCGGGCAAAAAAATATCATTGATCTCAGAATGTCCCTTGGCAGTAATAAAATATTAAATCCTAGTCGCACTTTTCCACTCTGCTTAATTTTTCCCCTCTTTCGATCTCTCACTCTCACTCCCACTCCCTCTCTCTCTCTGTTTCTCTCTCTCTCTCTCGTCCCAGCTTTCCATTTGATCAATTTTAACAATTTAGGAATTGCTGGTAATTGAGGGGCGAGAGGACTTTGTGTTTTGAAGCTGCTTACTCAAACCTGTCCTCTAGGACGGCAATCAGTGAGAGGTTTCCATGACAGCGTCAGGTCACAACTGCATGGTGAAGTGTTTCCACCGAGACGCTCACTGAAGTGACTGACTGAGTGAGACCCTCGCTCACATACTCTTGTGGTTTTGTGTCAGTTTCAGTTTTTGTGTGTGTGTTTTCATCTAGCCTGTTAAAATACGGTCTGTGAGTCAGTGATACATAGTGGAAATACCGGTTTGTTTTTTTGGACGACCGGAGCGGGAGGCCGATAATCATTATCAGCTGGCTGCTGTTTGGGGCAGTCTCGCTGGGGAAGAGCTGAGCCCGGGGCAGGGGGGTGTGGCTCTGCCGATTGCCGTTAATTGCCCAAACTGCTACGCTTAGCTGCGATTCCAGTAAATGTGTTCGCCCTGGCTGTTTGACGAGGCATTGTGGCTCATTAAGTTAGCTCACACAATATCAGCTTTCCTAAACGTGATTTACTGTCTGTCATTGGTTGGGTGATGTACGGCACTGTGAAAAGGTTTCGACAAAAGTATTCACCGTCAAACTCTCACCGACTGAAATGGGAATCAGACACTAGCTTGATTTAAATTTGCCGTTCAGCGTTTGTGTTTTTGCAAATAATCTCAAATAAACGCGTTCAGATCTCAGTATAATTTATACACTTATTTTATTTTGGGTTGCAGCCAGTGACGGAAAGATTGATGGGTAGATACATTTCAGTCACAGACCACAGGATTGAAATGAACTGCGCTTGGAGACTCATTTCCGTGCCATTTCCACCTCTGCATACAGTTTATCTAGCACAAGGCTGGCACACATTTACGTCTCTGAATGCAAAGCAGTGGTGAAAAAGATGGATTGTGGTTGGAAACAGTGAATCCAAATGTCTGTTTACCATCAAAGCCTGCTGCCTGCCTGGTCCTGGTGTCTCTTTCTCTCCTCTGTGTGGTGGTGCTGTGTCCCTCCTGTTGAATTCAATAGCTCCGCATGGCTCAAATGTATATCCAGATACACATAAGAATTTGACTTTTTGTTCTTAGTTTAATTTCTGTAGTAATTAAAAAAAATAAAATAAAATGCAATCTATTCTGGCACTCTACCCACAACACCCCTCCTCGGTCATCCCTCTTCCTCATTGGTGGTGAGGGGTCTCACTGACGCTCCTGTTGAGCCTCCCTCCTGTCGCGTTGAGGAGAAAGGCCGGATTAAAACGTGCATGCCAGCTGCCAGCACCGTTCTGTTCCCAGCCCTGAGTTTCAGCTTTGCCTGGGCACCGTACAGCACCGTTCTGTGCCCAGCCCTGAGTTTCAGCTTTGCCTGGGCACCGTACAGCACCGTTCTGTGCCCAGCCCTGAGTTTCAGCTTTGCCTGGGCACCGTACCGCCTGTAGCAGCCACCAGTCCCCAGGGGGGGCCGGAAGAACAGAGCGTTCTGCTTTACAAGAAGAGCGATTAACATTACAGGGAAGGGTGTGGATTTAAATTAAGTCAATATGTAGACAATGAATATGCATAAATTGATCTGGTTAACAAAATTTCCCAAAATAAGTGAATATATAAAAATAAGCTGTTCTGATACTGAAGGAGCCATCGGGAAATTCTACTCTGTCAGGATGCCGGGGTGAGGTTTAAGGGCACATAAGGGGCCCTACGGCAGTGGGGGAATGGCTAATCCCTACCTGTCTAAGGAGAGATGGAGAGTGCCCTTTGACCTGATTAGGGTCACTGAATCTGCCCGATGGTTAACGTTGTTCTGTTTCTTCTGTGCTGTCGCTAGCTGAAGCCTGGTTGGAGAATTATGGGAGGGGGATACATTCACACCCTTGTAGGGCATATGCCCTGTGGGGCCTAAGTTTGCATGTGAAGTGTACAAAAAGATGTTTTTAATGGGATCTTCAAATTGTTGCCCCCAATCTACTCATAGCTAGAGGTGCAGGATATGGCCAGAAGCTTACTGTGAAACCAAGAAAGAAGTTTATTTTTAAAACCAGGACTTACAGTTGCAAGAATAATTTTGTGAACCTTTTGGAATTACCTGAGAGGTTGGGTGATGCAACAAGACAATGACCCAAAGTACACAATTAAATCAACTAAAGAATGGCTGAAAAGGAAGAAGATTTATGTCCTGACCTTAACCTAATTTATGTGCTGCGGCATGACCTGAAGAGGGCAATCAAGACAACCCAGAAATATTGATAAACTGAAATGGATTTCTAGAAAATGGTTGAAAATTCAACGTTGTGCAAATCTTACAAGCAGCTACTGGAAACGTTTGGTGGAGGTTGTTGCTGCTAAAGGAGGATCTACAAGTTAATAAATTTCACCCAGTGTTTCCAGCCTGCACTGTGAATGATTACTCAATGTCTTCAAGAAAATTTAGAAAGGTACTGTTTGTGCGTCATTAGTTTAGTCAGATTGTATTTGCCTATTATTCTGACTTAGATGCAGATCTGACCACATTTTCTCATTACAGAAATCCAGATAATTCCAACGGGTTCACAAACTTTTTCTTGCAACCCTGATTTCTAAGTCACAGATACTATATGTATACATTTGCAAAAGTAGTATATTTATATGATTGATGCAGTTTCCTTAACATGTACAATCCGAGATTGGTTTCATTGGTTTAAGGTAAGGTGACCACAGAAGCCTCCATTAAGCCGATTTCAGTTATGAGAACATTGTCACACTGATGAAGTACGTTAAGTACATTGCCCTCGAAGATGAGTTTTTCCAACAAAAGGTTTTCACGGGTTTGGGCTTCAAATTGACGAATTGACTAACACAAAAGCAGCTACTCTTGTCTGCTCAGCTCGTTATGTAGGCCACTTACACAGCTCATTATTAGTTCCAGCTCTTCAGAAATTCACCCTTGTCTTTGTATTGGTTTTGTCGTGCTGCGAATTTCCGATCCTGACGCGCGGCGCGGTAGGATCATCATATCCTTCTACACTCGCTCCTTTGACTTTCAAATCTTGTGGTTTTGCACATGATTGCAAGTAGTCACTGTTTTTTTTAATGCTCTTCCTCGTTATTCCTAGAAGACAAATCCCCCTCATAGCTGGCGTCGAGCTAACCCTAAAAGATCAGAGGTGTTTATACTGTCAGCCCTTTCAAAGGAAAATGCTGACTTGTTCTTTCTGTTTCAGAAATGTAGACGCTTTAAACAGTTGTTTACATGCACTGCTCCTATGGTAGTATCCGTTCTGGGGCAGGAGTCAGAGAGCGACAGTTAAGGGGAATGTCATTTCAGTGTTTGTTTTGAGCCCCTGTTCTCTGCTTCAGTGTGGTTTGATTTGGTGAGGTACGGCGAATTACCCGGGCACGCCGGCGTGTCATTGTTGGGCTCTGACTGGACGGCATGAAAGGCCGCACGCTTCGCCACACAGGCGTGAAAATTAGCCGCCCCGTTGTTCTAGCCTCCGAGTTTAACGAGTCAATCACTGCTTGCTCCCCGGACTTTAATTGAAGGATTAAAATGAGGAGCAGTGGCACTTGCAAGCCGTTTTAGCTTAGGCTGCTAAACCAACAATGCCTCATTAGCAGGAACATCAGAGGACCGAAACGCTCATTACTTCTCTCCTGTTGTAACTTTAATTGTGTTCCATTTATACATGTAGTGGCGTGAATATTTAATGCCGTGTAGTTTAGCAACTTTATCTTGAGTTGGAGAGGCTGGGCGGACCGAGTAGGTTTTAACTTTACCCTGAGTGGGAGAGCCTGGGCGGACCGAGTGGGTTTTCACTTTAACCCGAGTGGGAGAGGCTGGGCGGACCGAGTGGGTTTTAACTTTACCCCGAGTGGTAGAGGCTAGGCGGACCGAGTGGGTTTTAACTTTACCCCGAGTGGTAGAGGCTGGGCGGACCGAGTGGGTTTTAACTTTACCCCGAGTGGTAGAGGCTGGGTGGACCGAGTGGGTTTTAACTTTACCCCGAGTGGTAGAGGCTGGGCGGACCGAGTGGGTTTTCACTTTACCCCGAGTGGGAGAGGCTGGGCGGACCGAGTGGGTTTTCACTTTACCCCGAGTGGGAGAGGCTGGGCGGACCGAGTGGGTTTTAACTTTACCCCGAGTGGGAGAGGCTGGGCGGACCGAGTGGGTTTTAACTTTCCCCCGAGTGGGAGAGGCTTAGTGGAATATGCACGTACGCACGTACGCGTACGCGCGCGCGCACACACACACACACACACACACACACACACACATCTCAAATTGACAGACTGGCGTAGTTATTTACATGCGTTAACTCTGTGTCCTTCACATTAAATGCTTTAAGTTTAATACATTTCTATATTTTAGACCGGAAGGCAATAGTTTTGTCTCATATTCTAAAGCCTAGGTTGCGCTGTGGTGAAGTGGGGCACGGCCTCAGCATTTCAGTAAACTCTAGGTGCAGCTCCCTGTGAACCGGGGCGACCCAGGGCCTGTGCTCTGAGAAGAGTGGGGGACGCCGAAAACTCGGGGCGATGGAACTGCAGCTTTGTCAGTTCGCTCACTAATTAGACAATTCCTAACCTAAAGCAAGATGTGTTAATTATGTGTTGTGTCAACTAGTTTGCAGATTTAATCCGCACCTAATAAGCATTTAACTGTAGAACAGTATTGTGCTTCAATGCAAATCAAGTGGAAAAAAACGGTGTCTTATTGCTTTTGCTGTTATGTTTCAGTGTTGCCTATTGACAGGACCCTATTTTCAACTCGGTATAGAGTTGGCTAGTTAAACCCTGTTCCTCAGAGTCCAGCACAGCGTTCAACGCGCCAACAACGCCGTCTCTCCAGCCCTCTGTGGTTTTGGTTCCTTGTCAATACTAAACAGGACCGGGGCTAGAATCCCCAAAACCGTGAGCTCTTGGGAGGGGTAAAGACATTGGGCTTCAAAGTGACCGAACTTCCACCGGTAGCCTCCTTTTCAGTGGAGAACCAGCACTCTAAACAGTGTTTAATACTAAGCTGCAAAGAAACTGTACTTACAGAAACATATCAAAACCTAATTTATTCCTCAAAACAAATCCAGGTTGGCTCTATTTGAAGTTAATATGAATACCTTTGCTCCTTCCACTTCTGGCAGAAGTAAAAAAAAAAGGGCCGGGAGTGACCCTATTCCTGTTTGTCAGAGGCACGTTAGAACTCGAGGGTGAACAATTGGGTTCCGTCGCTGTGAGGCGGTAAAGGCGAGGCAGCGAGGGGTTAAACAGAAAGCAAGCGGGGGGGATGCTGGGGGGTGGCCGCGGCTGTGCGCAGGCAAGTCATTTCCCCAAACACGGCAGACACATGGCCCCGGGCAACGCACAACCTTTGGAGACCAAAATGGCTTGCAGGAGTTAGAAGTAATAAGGTTTTTTTTTTGCGTCTCCTTTCTCCTTGACTGAGATTCTGTTCGGTTGCCACGTGGCGTTTTTAGCGTTTCGTACTGCTATTAAGATCCTCTGCCGTCCGTTTTTTGACGCTCCGTAGTTGGGGGCTGACGTAGTCCTGTTTGTTTAGAATTTAAATCCGGAATTTTTCATCGTGCACAGTGCCCCAGGGCTCCCCCCCTTCCCCCCTTCCCTGGAGAACATGCAGTGCCCAGATGGAAAATGTGGGAAATGTAACTGCTTCTATTACTGTACCTTTCTCTTCGGCCATTACCAAGAAGACAAAGTGCCCTCCTGTCCCTAGACAAAGTGCAGCGCTGCTCACTAGGCCGAGGTTAAAGAGGTTCTTTACTCTCTTCATGTAGCTCGGGCCTTCAGCGGGAGGGAAGGGAGGCTTAACTGGGGGCCCTCCCTACACATTTCTGTATTTCTGTTGTAAATGGATGGGGCGTTCAGGGCGAATGGTGTAGACGGATGGGGTGGTTGAGGGTGCAGGAGAGTTGAGCTCTGTTGTAGCTGAGGCTCTCCGCCCCTAGCCATTCGGTTTCTGTTGGCCTGGTCGACTCGCCTTTGAGCCCTTGTCCTTAAGGTGTGAACTGTACCAATCCCGACATCCATGGTGACAGTAAGGTATTCACATGCACTGATCTGCAGGAAGACCCACGGACAATGTTACACCGGGGAAGAGGGAGAAACATAGAGAAAAGGGCACAGAAATCGGTTCATCCTTTGAGAGAAAACACCCAAAGAGAGAGAAACTTAAATAATCTAGCAAAAAAGTACATTTAGAAAACTAAGAATTAATTTTATCCCACTATCAAATTTAGCAATGTCGGGGAAAAAATCTTGTCCGCCTAGTCAATTTTGCAACGTTGAAACTAATATTGCCCATTTTGTTTTGCAAAGAAAACAGAGGAAACATGCAAGTTAAGAACATTGATATGAGGATATGCACCTGGGCTAGAAACCTGTTGCCTAGGCTGACAGACGTCATCAACTTCGAGCTGATTCATTCAAATCACAGAATGCTCTTTAAGAGGGTGAAGCCCCATTTTCATTGAACAGCGGGTAGAGAAGAAAAAAACATTGTAATGAATTAATTAGAAACTATTTTATTTGACCTACTGAGCCTTGTTTTGTGCTCATTACAAGCTCCAAACTTCACATCCTTTGAAGTCTGCAAGTCGGGCTGCGATTTATCAAGGCTTTGTTTAAATGTAGACAAGGAGGGAGTGAGGCTGTGCCGTAGTGGAAAGGGCGATTTTAATGGCACTGTCAGTCTCTCCAGCTCCATCATGTGCTGCGCACACGGCTGTGGAAGTGGGCTGGAGTAGGAGGGAAATGCTTTCTGGGGTGGGGCCCTGGGGAGGGTGGGGAAGGCTGAGGAGGCAATGCTGGCCGGTGCGGGTCGACCTCTGCGCCCCCAGGGTTCTTGGCTACCGACAGCGCAGAGCTGGGATCACCATTCCTGCACTGTCATGTCGGCACTCCCTGCACCTACCCGCCCGCGCTGCCCCAGGCTGACTTTCCTCACATCAAAACGTGTTCCACAGGAGGGCTTGGGGTGCAGACGCCCGCCTCTCCTTTGTGTGCGTAGCCTGTCTCGCCTCGGGGGAGACGTCGGCCCCCGGTTTGTTTGTGCTCTTGCCAGACCCATAAGGCTGCTTGCTTGATCCGAATGGAACTGCTTCCTGCATTTATATTTCAGAAGTACCTGTGGCCACAGCGCGCTGGTGCAAGGAGAATGAGAAGCTGGCCACCCTGGACTGGGCTCCGTTTGTGCTTGGGCTGAAGCAATGGGCGTGAACCGGTGGGGTATCTTGCCCCCGGGACAAAAATGAATGCTCCTCAGAGCAGTCTGCACTGTCACCTGGCCTCCTCATACTCTCTACTTCCTCCTCTTCCTCCACAACAACCGGCTGGAGGAGGAGCCAAGAGCGTTCTAGCCCAATCCTTGGTGCCATGCAGGGCACGGCCACCTAGCACACAGAAGACCCTAGATCCTGTCGTGTTCTTGCCATCCTGTGTCGTTAAAAATAAACTTGGCTATTCATTACTTTTCCCTCAGATGTTTGCAATTAGCGTGCCTACAACGCTGTGTGTTTATGGAGCATTCGGTATAATTGTCTGAGTGGGTGGTGGGGATTCTGGGTAATTATTTGGCCTTTTCTTTTTGCTTGGATTTGAGTGTTCCGAGGCTTGCCACATTTTTTAAGTTTGAAATGAAGTTGATCTGATTCTGACTGCTGGTAAGAGTCAGAGGTTTCCATCAGTATTGTTTCTGCTTTTTCTGGAGTTGGTGCACTTTCACGATGACGACATGTGTCCCAAAGCCCACAGCTGCCCCAGGACGATCTGGCGTGACACTGTTTTGTGTTCCCCCCACAGGTTTCGGGGAGCTCCGCGGGGGGCTCGCCGGCCGGTTCCTCTGCCTCCACCCCCGCCTCCTCGCGTCAGTACCCCCGGCAGCGGATCACTCGTGTCAACCTCAGGGACTTCATCTTCTACATGGAGCAGGAAAGGGAGACGGCCCGCTCGCTCCTGCTGTACCGGGCCCTGCTCAAGTAGCCTCTCCCCTTCTCTCCTTACTCCTCCTCTTCCTCCTCCTGGAATGTGCCTTTGACTGGGTTTTTATAGCTTCTTGTCAGTGTCTCTGTCGTAACCTTAACATTGCTTTAAAAAAAAAGAAAAAAGAAAAAAAATTCCACTTTTAGCTCCTTCTAGTTTTATTTTAAGTAAAATCCTTGTGTTTAGGATGCTAAGGATGGCCATGCAAACTCGGGGTTTGATTCAGTAAAGGGACTGTGTGCCTGTGTTAGTGAATGAGCCAGAACTAGCTTGGTTTGTGTATGAGCCAGATCTAGCTTACGTTATTGAATGAATCACAACTAGCTTGTGTGCTTGTGTTGGTGCATTAGCAAAAGCTAGCGTGTGTGCTTGTGTTGTTGAATGAGTCAAAACTAGCCTGTGTGCTTGTGTTTGTGTATGAGCCAGAACAAGCTTACGTTGTTGAACGAATCACATCTAGCTTGTGTTAGTGTATTAGCAAAAGATAGCATGTGTGCTTGTGTTGTTGAATGAGTCAAAACTAGCTTGTGTTTGTGTATGAGCCAGAGCTAGCTTGTGTTAGCGTATTATCCAAAGCTAGCTTGTTAGTGTATGAGCGAGAGCTAGCACACATAAACTGGGTTACCCTGATATTCCATGCTCCTCCATGGAGTGAAGCATCCTGCAGTGAAGAAGAACTTACCATATTTATTATTTTTAATAACATATCCAGAAAGTAGAGTACAGCCTAATGTGTATGAGTTGGCTCACATTTCAGGAATAAAAGTATATTTATATTTGTGCATTTTTTTGGAACAAACATAGAAGGAACAACAGCATAATAATCAGTCCACATTTAAATGTAAATAGTGTAGAATCAATGATTCCGAACAGCATGTATTATATGGTACCACCTGTTTTATATTTTAGACATCAAAGTCATCTTTGTAAATCACGTGTGAATATCTGTTAGTTTCTTATTCTGTAAAATCATGTATACTTCTCAACTTCAGCATTTGGTGTGTGCTTTGGCATGGCCCATCTGGATCCTACAGGCCAATAAAACAGATTGATCCATGAAAGATAAACCATTACAGGTGAAATGGGCAGCCGCCATGGAGAAGCAGGCCTAATTTACTCTCTGATTTCCGAAGTTAAGGAATTTCAGTACAACGTTGAAGTATAGATAGGATGATTTCATGTTGTTAATAGGCCCTTGTTTGGAATTATTATCATTTAAAAAATTTTAATAGTTTTTATAGTGTGACAGTTTGTTGATGGACTTTAGGCATGATATTCAGAGAGCAGGTTCCAAGAATTTGAGGACACTGTCGCGATGACGCCCCGACCACACCTTTATCTATGTGCACGTGGAGAAGCAATTCAGTGGGAAATAAAATTTGTAAGGAAGTGGTTTTGCGATTTGACCTCCTGGATTCGGCTCCCTTTAGAGAGCTGGTCAAGCTGACCAGCTGTCCAGTCAAGAAGCGACCAGATCACCATTTTCTAAAGCTTCCACTACATCAGGGATGGGTGACACTGTTCTTCAGGGTCCATAGCTCTGCAGAGTTAGATTTTCATTTAGCTACCGATCTACATCGACTTTAATTAAACAGTCGAGAGGAATACAAGGCGGAATGAAAATCTAGAGGATCTGACAGGCCCGTCCCTGCCTGAGGGAGGCGATGCGCGGTACCCTAGGGGACCTGAGTGGTCCATCCCTGTGTGATGAAGGCCATCCATACCTGGTCCTGGATAGCCCCAACCCAGTTGGAACACAGGACTGGGCCTCTCAGGACCACCAGTTGGAGACCCCTGTGTTCTTTACTCTCTCAGCTGACCCTGGTTTGCTTGGCCTTATTTTGTAATGGTTTTAACTGGGAGCCCCTTGTATTTCTGCACCGGTGTCTCCGATTCGTTTCCGCTTGAAATTTATTATGTTGACATTTCCAGGTGGCTTTTGAAATGAATGTGCATTCATGGTTTTTTATTAAATGTTTTTCAGCCACACCATGCTTACGTTTTCGGATTTGTGTCACGATTGAAAAAAAGAAAGCTGTGTTACTAACGTAACCTGTCTCGTTAGAAGTGTGTCAAGCAGTATTGTCTACGGCAAGTGTGTCCGACTCCAATCCTTATCCAGGCTACCTCTTGGTTAGCATAGGATTTACACCTGGAAACACCTAAAACACCTGCGCAATTAAACAAATCGTAAGTGATTAATCCCGGGTCCCAAGTAGAACCGGAACCAGCGGAATCTGTGACCCACGAGGACTGGAGTTCGACACCCCTGGTCTATCGCTAGTAAAGGGAAATGTGTTTTGTAATGTGTTTTCCTGTTTATGCATTTGCAATTAGGCTTGCCACATTTCAGGCAATGCAATTTTATCTTGGTAAAGTACCTTTGTGGGAGGGAAAAATTAAATAAATAAACAACACATTTTTAAGAAGCACAAATTTGTCCAACGGTTTAAGACAATAACTTTAGTAATTATTTTTATGGTTTCTGATAAATGAGCCAGAGGGAATTTGTACTCTGACAGCTTTTTAGTCAAAAGATTGATGGGAAGGTTTTACTGATGCACGCAGGTGGAGAATCACATTTTAATGTATGGGTAATTTGTACATATTGTTTACAAAGGCCATCTGTTTATTAGAACTCTGTTATTTTTGGTAAACTCTGTACATATTCAGAAATGTTTTCCTGTTTGTGTGAAGAGCATTCTTCTGTATTTGTACCTATTTTGTAAAGGAATAAAGAAGCCGTTTACTACACAAAGCATGAATGTTTTTTTGCCCGTTTTTTTGCTCTCGGTTCTCGATTGGGGAAACCGACTACAGACATCACTCAGGTATGTCATGTTTTATAACCTTTTAACCTTTGGGGCGTTGATGGTCAGTGCAGTGCAGAGAATTTTTATTTGTGATTATTCCGAGTCTTCGCAGACGCAATCTTGCAGATTTTATAGTTTAATCTGTATTTACGGCTGATTATTCGTGTTAAGTACTTCCCTCAAGGGTGCGACTGTAGCACCTCCCATCCACATTTAAACTGGTAGCACGCTGGCGGAGTCCAGTGCCTTAAGCACTGCGCCACCTGTTGCCCCAGCTGTGTAACACTTTGTTTTTGTTTTGGATGGTGACAAGGGAGGGAGATCATAGCTGCGTTCACAGGGGCTAAACTCCTAAGAGATCCCCATTTGGCCCCATTGTTGGCCTTCACAGGGCCCCCTGATCCTTCAGGATCCCCCTGGTCTTTACGCAGTTGCCACCCTGTAAGATAAAGCCCCCTCCCTCCGCTGGTGACCTGCCCTTGACAGATGCTTTGCACCCTTTTCGCACTGTTGAGGTTTTTTCATTTAAGAGAAATGTTCACCAACTTGTTTGAGGCTTCTGTTTGTATTGCTGCACACTGGGGAAGCTCTTCACCTTTGGTGCAGGTGGCGACAAGCAGCTGGGAAGTGTAATCCAGACTAATCAGACGCGCTCTTTATCCACGTTCACTACAAACTGAGCGAAGTACCCGCCATGCCGTGCTGCTAGTTAGGCTTCCATGCTTCCAGAGGACCAAGATGTTTAAATTAGTTGCAAAACACTCTGATTTAAGAGTAAGTCCTGCAAGGCTCCCTCTCCCCTCCTCTTAAAGGTGGGTCAGCCATTACCCCTCACCCACACCTCTTTTAATGAGAAAACATCAGCTGAACCTACTCTATTTCTGGAAACTTAAAAAATATATATGTATATATTACTAGCAGGAGCGTTCTGGGATGCAGTTTATAACATCGAAGAAGAACAATCAGCCTTTAGGACTGTGCTGTCAGAGGAGAGAAATTGAAATGTAAGGCCAGTATCGATATCTGTAAGGATGGCAGTGCAACGTCTATAGACTACGTCAGATGGCTAACGTATTAAAACAAAGCTTATTTGGACCTATGTTTCCTGTTCCGCACATTTTACCGAACGTAATGATGACATCCAATGTTGTTGCTGCCTGTTTCTTCACATCACTCCCAATTTGTTTATTGTCGTCATTATCATCAAAACTATTTTATGCTGTTAACGGTCTCCGCAGATTCACCACTTCCGGGTGCTTAGCAACAGAGACCGTTATACTACGGTAGCTGTCTACCCCCAGCGTTGCGCGAGTTGAGAGAAATGCAGCTAGAAAGAACCCTGGACTTATCCCCGTGGAGGCGGAAAGACTGGAAGGAGTCGGAGCGCGTGCTATGCGAGTGCTCTCACTGTAAACAGAAGGTGGTGAATGGTGTGCGAGTTGTGACATCCGAAAAAGACAAATTTAACAGCGGCTCTCGATGTTTTCGCTCATCAGGTAAGCGAAACTTCCCGTTGCGACGCCCCGCTCGAACAAGCTGAGACCGACGCGTTAGGAAAGGCGCGAACCAATTAGCCTTCGAGTGCGTGTTTTCTTCCGCAGCCAAACAAGCCCGCTGACGGCTCTGGTCTGTCGGGGCCGAGAGATCGGCGCTCGACGGGGGTCTTTCTCTGTCAAGGCAGGGTGAAAATGGCCCAGATACTAGAAGGATGCCGGTTCCGATCTCTCGAGAAGCACGATGCCTAACCTAATGCGTTGAGTTACCAGAGATGACACTCCAGGACCATGATTGGGAACCGCTGGTTGAGGTTCGTTGGATCTCACAGACCCAATCCGGCCTGTAGTAAATATTTAAAGAAGTACGAAGAAATGAGGAAATACAGAGAACGAGCATTAAATAAACACCCCATCCTTTTTATTGACGCAAATATGCAAACAGAAGTCAAATGGAGTCACTCCAAGTTCACACATGCCCTTCAATACGACTGTCAAATTAATAAAATGTTCGTTTAAATAATATACATTTTCACCTTAGCTTAACAGATTTTTAAGAAAATCCATATTTACACAACATATTGCTTGCAAATTTTAAATTCCTGATAGGCTTCTTTATTATCATGTCCAGGAAAATTAAAATAGTTTTTCTTTATTCTTTATAAATGTTCAAGCCGAGAGTCCTGAAACAATCAATATACAGATAACTATACAAGTGGCTATGCAGAGAAGCAGTTTGTGGACAGGTCGGTGTATAGCAGGGCTAGTCAACCGTGGTCCTGCAGACCTGTGATATTTGACCGTTTTTTGTCCTACCTCATCTATGAATTGTTTAATATAACTCATTATTTGGATTAGAAATGTGTGTGTTGGTGTAGAAATGTATCCCTAAATCCAAAATACCCGCAGACAATATTGAGTGAAGGGACAGTGCTTGTGACCACAAGGTCACAATGGGGTGGGGGTGAGGGGTGCTGTTAAGCCCTTGAGGAAGGTCTGCAATTACACCAGTAATTAACTAGCTGTATTAATAGGCAGTAATGTTAAAACTGAAATCTATGCTGTGTTGTGTCGATCCATTAAACAAAAAAAAAAATAGGGGTCGGCAGTAGTAACCTCTTTACTGGTAATCTCCTGGTTGTGCGGTAACCCCCTAGGACTGAGTTCCCCTTGTCCACCTTCTCTCTGTGCAGCTGGTTTGTGATTGGCTGGGGGCCCTGAACGACAAACGCTCAGCCCAGTACCCACAACAGGCCCCACAACTGAACAGGAATTGCCCTGGTTGGCGGGTTCCCTGTGAGAGCAGAGATCAGCTGGGACACTCACCTTAACCCCTATGAACCTTTAAACAATGAACAGACAAAAGATACTGGTTACCCGTTAACACTAACGTATTTTAAATCCTGGATTGAAGCTATTTAATAATCCCCAGGATTATAATTAAGTAACAGCAACTACATGTCACACATAGGCAAAGGCACTTTGCCTCTCATTTTGATCTAAAACGCTAAACAAAAACAAGTTTGCCAGTGAAGCCAGAATAAGAACCCTCTTATAAGGGATCTTATTCTAAGTGGCTAAAGTAAAACCTGAACAAGTGCTTGGTTGTATTTGGCCCCTATTAAAGCCGTTTTAGGATGGACATTCATATAGTGAGATAAAAGAGCAAAACCAAATTTTCCCAAGGTTCCCTCTTAGGGAGGAGTTTTCGCTGGCCCAAAGCCAGAGGATTTGGGAAAAGTGACCTTGGCCCCCAGGTGGCCCCAGGCCCCAACTGTTTCCGGGTACTGCTTCAGACATTGTGCTTCAGCCGACAGTAGTGTGGGCTTCGACTCCGGGTCAGAGAGAAATCTGGCTAGCTGGGCCTGGGCCAGGGGCCACTGACCGTTTCCACTGCTTCTCTTTGCCCAAAACAAAGGGTATGAGGGTCCAGGTATTTTACATAGTAAGGAAACCTAAACACCAACAATTGTGACGCTGGCCAAGTGTGTTGGCCTTGTAGCCAATAAAGACGGGCTTGGTACCCGTGTCAACCTCAAACCAGCATAGGTCCCTCTGGCCCTGAACTGGTGTCAGCATCGTACCAAGCGTGTTCCCCTCTGGCCCGGAACCTGTGTTGGCTACTTGGCCCCCAGATAAAAGTCCCTGCGGCCCGAGCGCCAAGCAGCAGTTTATTATATCAAACCAAATTAATTCTGAGAGCAACTTTTAAGAAATCCTTCATATGGAACATAACAAAAATAAACCTGTATATCTCGTCATAGCTGCAGTAAATGGAAAAAAAAGATTAAAACACTGCTTTGAAATTTGAAGCAGAGCTAAAAAGAAAGGAAGAGAAAACAAAATGAAAGTGGTGCTGTGTTTCTCGCGAGGATTCCTCTGCCCCCACGGTTGGTCACCCTTCGCCTCACTCTCATAGCCGGACAGCCCCCTTTCCCCTCCGTTGAGGGGCCGGACCACCCAGTCACATCGGCTCAGTGTACCGTTGAAGAACAAATGGAGGACACAGACTTGCACACAGAGTAGAAACATACCAGGAGAGTCGGAGTATCTTTTGCTCGAACTTCCTTTGGTCTACGTGGCGTTTGAAGACCAAAATAAATGGCATTCCCTATTAGTGTTCCACACATCCAGCAACGTCCATTCAAATCTGTTAATACTTAATGTTGTGTGGGTTCTTTTGGGTGCAGGATGGGGCAGGAAGAAAGGGCCGGAGGGGGAGGGTGGGAAGGTTGGAGTTGTAGGGTCAGCGTTGGTCCATTTCCCCCCCAGCAAGCTCTAGTCCAGGGCCTCTTGTTTTATCCTGATGGGTGTGTTGTGGGGCTGGCTCCGCCGGTCCTCACGGCAGAGGACGTACTCGCTGAACTGGGATGAGTCCACACCGCCGCCACACGACGCCGCCATGCTGAAGCCCTTCTGAAACAGCCGCTCCAGGACCTGGAGGGACAGCAAGCCAAGAGGGTCAAAAACAACGTTCCAGAACAGCATCCTGTAACCATGCGGGGCACACACAAATCCTCTTCATTTGGAGACGAGGAAGACTTGACAGGCGGCTCTGGACCGCGGCCTTCATTGTGGTCTGATCTACAGCTAGAAATAGTGCTATCTCAAGGTTTCCTGTCACCACTTCAAAACCATTGTCATTTTTATGATATTCAAAGAGATTTCATTTAACTTAATATACGTTTAGGGTTTCATTGTGAAGGCTGTCCCTTTAAATTTTAGGGCATGGAGCAATATTCATTTTCCTTTGCTTTAAAGTATGATGGGTATGAAAGTTATAAGAAAAAAAAGGTCTGGGCCAGGGCTATCCTGCCAGGACAATAAAGAAGATTTTCACACCAAATGCTACAGTTCCCATTGAGTCAACATACTTTTCAGACTTATTAGTTACTCTAGCTACCATCAGGGGAGCCATGTGGCTAAGACATTCAGGTGGGCAACCATGTTTCTAGACAGGCACAGGCACTTCCTCAGCATTGCATTTTTTTGTGCAATTTCCCCATGTTGAGGGAGCAGGGCAAGCAAAGATCAAATAACCACAAGCACTAAAACCAGGGCTGAACTTTTAATTGTGGGGTTGTAGACTTGAATACATTGCCTCGTAACATGACCGAGAGAGGACCACTTAAATGACACCCCTACCCTCCATACCCCCAGCTAAAGCCAGGAGGCGGCACGGCATACGCACTGTTAATTTGGGCCAAGGGGCGGATGGGTGGTCTGAAAGTTGACCTGACGGAACGCCCTAATTAGGAGTGTCAGACCCACGCCAGACGGCATGGAGGGGAATGACGATTATGGTAATTACATTACACTCGCTGCTTTACGTGTTGCATCACGCTGTGCACCCCCCGCCCCCCCATTCCCAACACATGTCACTGTGCGACCGAAGTGGCGCCATGCCTCTAAAGTCATTTCCTCACTGTGCTGGCCAGGGGGTGGGGGTTGTCATAGTTAATACACATGGCTAAACGCGAGAGAGGACCCGAGAGTACGCCTCACCGTTTAAACCCGCACACGTGGGAAAACGCAACGGACAGGAGACACAACCCAGGTCTGGTCTTAGACGTCTCAGCCTAGAGGAGGAAGCCGTGCAGTCTGAGTCTGGGTCTGGGTGTTGGTGCTTTCTGAGCCAATCGCAAGGTCGGCTTGCTACAGACTTGCCATGTAGACTGCCTGCTGCTGTAAAACTGAAGTGGATGTTTTTTGGTTCTGATGTTGGCAATTGGCAGTAGGTGGGTGTCTGGGAGAACTGGGTTGTGGGGGGGAAGGGGTGTGGCTCTTGCTTTTCTCCTGACATCACTCGGACAGAAAAAGCCAGATACGACGCGTGGCTCCCCGGAGGCTTGATCTATACACTCCTCGTCTGGCTCCCGATCAAAACCTCACAAGAACGAAAATCCTCAGTGTTTCAGTTTTTCCCTCCCAGAAATGCATTTAGTCCACGTTTACGCAGTTTGGTACCTCGGCAGAAGTTTTATTACGTTAAGGTATAGCGCAAGATGTTTTCGAACAGGACTGACGATTGTCGTCAGGGATCCTTTCACGTCTCTTTTGCCACCATGTGGGCCCTGTCAGTGAAACGTTTGAAGAACAATAGAGGTTAGCTGTGCTTACGTGAGCGGGACTGGCTGCACGCACATTTTTTGGTAGTTCAGACAGGGCAGAAAACAATGTTTGTGATTTATTTGGTTGACTTATGCTTGTTTAGAATGCCTTCCTTATTGTTTTCTGAGTGAGTCCATCTTTGACTACAGACAGTCTGAGAATCTTTAAAACCTCTCCCACTCTCCCTTCCCCTACCTCCCAGGTGGGAGTTCACATTTCTCGAAAACAACCATCCAGGAGCGCAACCACATCTGAATATTCTTCTTAGAACCTTTTCATATCCAAGACCCAGCTTAAAGGGGCCGAAGGGGCGAATGAAAATGCTAAAATACCATATATGCACACGGGGCAAACCTTCAGACAAAAAGCCCAGCTTCTGTTATACATGAAAGATAAACGTTTTGTTAACGTTTCGCTCTGAGAATAGCGACCCCTTTCATCAGAGTATGTTTTCCCCATGCACCAACGTGTTCGGTAGCAGAGACGCTGAAATCAGTGATGGTCCCCAATTCATTTGAAACGGAAGCTAGCTTGCAGCAGCTGAATTCAACTCTAAACAGACTGGTGAAAAAAAACGTTGCTTTAGTTGATGCGCCAATTAATTATATAGCAAGTCATTTAAAAAGCTGTAAAAGAAGTATAAACCAGTTTAGGATGTTTGAGAAATTATAAGTACAGTATTAAAAAATGCAATACATGTATTTAAGTTGCTCCAGGCACTGAAGTCTTTTTGAAAAAAGAAGAGCTACATCTTAAAAAGAAGTGAAGTATGAATTATGTATATAATTTTCTTGCCCATTTCTCCTCTTTAATTTTCCGCAAAAACAAGAGCACGATCTGAAGCCCGTCCACGCAAACCCCACACCCCCCGATGAGTGGTGGGGTGGGGGTGTGAGGCTGTGGTGTTCACAGAGCCTCCAGTTTGACACCTCTGGCTCGGTATGAGGGTGCTTCAGGTGGTGGTGGGGGCTACACCTCTGCTGTTGCGTCAACACACCTCCAAAACCACACACCCCCCACTCCAAACACACTCACCTGCCAGGTGCCAAAAAAATTCAACATTCTGTCAACTACCCAAGTAGGCAGAAGTCAAATTCTTCCTTCAATTTATATACCACGGCACATATCACAAGATTCTTTTAGCGAGAACATTTCTCCAGAACTTAAATGAGTTCTGATAGTGATTTTCCAGTTAAATAACTTCAAAAAAGATATTTTAAAACAAATAAATAAAACAAATAAATCAATGCAAGCTACTGCATAGTGTTGACCTGCTGACCTGCTGACCTGCCTTATGAGAACCGTCCCTGCACAGGAAACTCCAGGTGCAGAACAGAGGGGTAGCCGCTCCCTTACCTGTACAGAGTTGAGCCTGCAGTAGCCATTCAGGGGGAAGCGGATGACATGAGTGGGATCCTGGTTCCAGCCGGCGTTGACAGAGTTACACATGACGTCTCCGGTCTCGGGGAAGATCTCCTCGATGAGCACCTTCTCGCCGCTCAGGGCGATCCTCTCGCCCAGGTCGGGCGTCACCCGCACCACCAGGCAGTCGCAGGGCGCCGCCAGCCTCCGCTGCTCCCTCTCCTGCTTCCACCTCTCCAGCTCCTTCACCATGGGCGACAGCTGGTAGTACCGCGCCTCCTCGTACAGGAGGTGGAACTCCTGCAGGGGGCACACAACAGCCATGGTGTCACTGAGGTTCTCCTTTCGCCGGGCCAACCGGGCCTTCTCAAGCATCGGGGGCTTTAAATGTATCAAACAAGCTAAAGGGCTGGGGAGTGTTACTGGCTTCCCGGGTGGTCGTAGGCTTGTAGAACCATCGAGAGGGATGTACCTCTGCTACAATCTGTGCTGAACCACTTGTGGGGGCTCTGTAGCCTGCAGAGTGCAAAAGAAACGGGCGGATAGGATTGGAGAAGCCTAGTTGTACCTCACCATCCCTGTGTGTGGATGCATTAGCACAATTGGCAATTCCAAATTACAGCGGTGGGAGACCATTCAAAGCAATTGATAATAATGTAACTCTTAATATCTACAGGTTGAAAGTGAGTAACTAATAAGAATGCAATGAAAACAAAACTGACACTGGTTCAATGCAGGAGGAGGCATGAGCTGGCCCCTCGGACGACATGGTCCTGACTGCCAGGAACCCAAATGGGACCGTCTCTCATCTCTATGTGCAGGTTGCCGGCTATCCTCCCATGGGCTGCGCCTGCCCCCGCACTCGCACCCTCCAATTTTCCAAGTCTATATGGCACCTTCGCTCGCCACCACTGCCGACAGAACAGCGGCTCAGAGCGATCGCCAACTCGGAATCAATGGGAAAGAGAAGCAAGATTTCTGAGAGGCATGGTGTGAGACACAATGAGTAAAGCTTAAGGACAAACCAGTTTTGGTTTGGGAAGTGTCTACAGAGAGGAATGATTTAAAAACCTGCTGTCATCTGGTAATCGGCTGGGGGTCGGCCAGGATGCACTCAGAAATATCTGCCGACGTCCCTGGCCCTCTCGCCGGGTCTCTCTGTGCCTCACTGGGTACCCCAGGGGCCTGAGCACTGTTCACAGGCGCGTCAGACGTTTCATTTAATTTCATTTGCGCGTTCCTACACTCCGGTCTTCACCGTTCCCGTTGCCCCATCCCGTTGCATGCAGAAGCATTGCCCCCCCAGGCTCCTCCCTAGGGAGGTAACTCCTCATTCTTCACAGGTCCGAAGCCCGCAATGGTTTTAGTGCTTGTGGTTATCCGAAGAACACAAAACGGCATCGGTGTAATGATTCCACTTGGCTGCTCAAATCCTTTGACTTTGGCAACGGATTAACAGTGAGCATCTCCAGGCCAAAGTCACAGGCAAAACCATAAGTAACTAAAACCCCCCATTCTGCCTACTTTGACTCGCCCAGGAAGTGATCACAACCTTCATTACGTTTGTGCAGATTTAGAAAACAAGCCGTGTCATGCCTGCTTCGGTTTCACCCTAATTGCAGACAAGGCTAAAGTCAGATAAAAGTTTGAGTTAAAAAAGTGTCTAGAAGAGGGTAGGAAGGCCGAGAGGATAGGAGATGAGGAATGCTGGTTTTTACCGGAAAGCCTCTTTTAGAATGTACCTGCACGGAAAAATCCTCTCCTCTCCTGTAAATGGGGAAAACCCTGCTTCAGATAACGTAGTGGCCCATTTTCCTGATCGTTCTGTGATTTACGTTGAAATGTAAGCTGAAAAAACAACTCAATGCTCTGAGTGGGACAACTGGGTGCTTGCTAATGCATAAGAGAAATACAATTCACAGAATTCATCAGTGCATTTATGCAACTCATTCACATAGGGACTTGTTTAAGCTTTCCTCCAAGAGGAAAAAAAATTACATGCCTTTTCATTGACCAAACCAGCTCCACGCATGTTTACAGATGTTTGATCAGATGTCTAGAGTCGTATTTCAGAACAGGACGTTCAACTGAACCTCGCTCCAGCACACTTCTGGTAGACGAGTGACGGTGACTTCACTGGGCCTGGCTGCGACCACATGCGACCGCTCCCAGTGCTCTTCACTCAGGGTATAATCCCCAGCAGAGGTGTCTATCATGCCACACCCCTCTGGGATCCTATGCTGCTGTAAGTCACTGGTTCAGCCATTGGTAGCGCATTTAAAGAAGGAGATACTGAGCTTTTCTGTTCTATTACAGCTAAACACGTTTCTCCAAAAAGGGGAGAAAACTGGTATCTCACTGGTATCAAGTTATAGGGAAACTAGAGAATGATTTAAAAAGCCACTGGGCTAGTTTAGCTCCTCTTCATCTGAGGGGGTGGGGCGGTGGGTTCACAATCATTATAGGTGTGATGGACACTTCATTCAGCGATGATGCATCAAGTATAATTCATCATTTTAATATCATGCATTCATTTCCATAAGTCAAATAGGGTCACCTGGGCCCCACCTCTGGGAGACTTCTGCTTATTTAAGGCACTCTTTTGTTGTGAAAGGGTATAAAAAACCTTTATTACAGAATGGTTTCTCTCCAGCCCGAATGAAGGGTCAGGGTCAGAGCTCTGTCTATACAGAAAAAAAAAATGTGATAAAGTGCACAGTGTAGCCCCCTACCCTGAAGTCATCTGGGAGGAGCAGTTTGCAGGTCCTCAGGAAGCCGAGGATGTAGCGGAATATCTCCCCGTCCCGGTCGATGAAGTAGTGCTGCTTCAGGCTGTCCAAAACGATGGGCTCCGTGCCGTTGAACAGACGGCTTATTCTGTAAAAGGAAACCAGATCAATGGCACTCCACTCCACTTGTGTAAAAGAGCTAAGAATATGAGGCTCCTGTCTGAAACCACCACCTTGAGGTCTACTTCCTGGATGCTCTGGTTTAAACACCTCATGCCTGCTGAGATGAGATGTAAAAGCACTTTGATTTTGTTATATCAGGCGAATGGTAAGGGGTTACGGATACAGCCATTAGCCAGCAATGAAACATGAATTTTCGGTCTTCTTTTAACCTTGTCATAATTTACTGGGTTTTGTTTTATTTTATTTTTTAAATCCTAGCCAAAACTAATCATTGTCCTGTTCCATTGCGCAGAAAGTAGACTGTTCTCCTGTACGGACGTACACACCTGCAACCTTTACCTCAAAAAGTGGACCGGGATATTATGGTGTAAGAATTAGTAAGCTAATATAAGGCTGAGTATAAGCCTTAGTATGCTTGTATAAGGCTGTGTATAAGCCTTAGTATGCTAGTATAAGGCTGAGTATAAGCCTTAGTATGCTAGTATAAGGCTGAGTATAAGCCTTAGTATGCTAGTATAAGGCTGCGTATAAGCCTTAGTATGCTAGTATAAGGCTGAGTATAAGCCTTAGTATGCTAGTATAAGGCTGAGTATAAGCCTTAG
>JAOYSI010014032.1:1247-11384 GCA_025775065.1 Hiodon alosoides | reverse complement strand
TATGCTGGTATAAGGCTGAGTATAAGCCTTAGTATGCTAGTATAAGGCTGAGTATAAGCCTTAGTATCCTGGTATAAGGCTCGGTGACGGCACGCTTTGTTCCCAGTGAACCGCCAGTCAAACCCCAGTCCTGTTATCCACTGGTCTCCTGGTACACTGAGGCAGGGCAAAGAGGCCGTCCCCCTTCTCCCATCCAACCACGCGTACATAGCTCGCTTCGGCTTTTCTGGGAATCGATGTAAAACGCTCACCCATCTCCCTGCTACACCCAAGGTGGTCCTTCCTCGTGTGGTCCTGCCGTTCTACCAGCTGGAATTTCATCACTCTGACCCAGTCATGTCTGGTTTTCATCTCCCCAATTTTTTTCCATTTTTAAAGGAGATTAAAATGCAGCCTGTTATTCTCCTCTTTATTTCCACTCTACCTCCCCTTGTGCTAGCTCCATTTAATCTTGTTTCAGGCTTCTATCCCCCCTCAGGTGGGGTGACATGGGGTGGGGAAAATCAGACTAATAACCAGACATTAGTTACTGGACTAACTTTCCTTTTTCAGCCTGCATTATTAAACAAGCAATCTATCAAAAGCAAATCATCAAGTTTAAACTGTTCGCGCTTAAAACTTACAGCTCAGAGCGTAAACTGAAACGTGACAGCATACCATATCGAAGTCCACGTCTTAACCCTAATTAAGCTTGTCTGTAAAGACACAAGGTCAGTTCTGGGCCAAAACACTGTTGTTGTTTTCTGGTTCTCCCGGAATGCCTACAGCTGTGACTACAAACTGACACCTGACACAGACATCTTGGTTCTGATGCCTGTAATAAACCCTGCCTCACCACCATCCTTGAATCTAAAAGTATCTTTCTCCAAATGAGGGGGGAAAGACTAAATGAATAACAGTAGAACCAGCCTTTTAGGACAAAAGCTAAAGTTTTATTTAGGTTTTGTGAGTTTGGCCAGACCCACAGTGTCGGATGAAGCCCGTATTGGACTTAAATCCAACAGCTTCCTGCACAATTTCGTGTCTCTTTAGTGCAGCCCTTGTGTGCCCTGGATAACTCTGAAATGCACACCAGTGTGGTTTTTTCGTTACTCTCTGCTAAACCAAACTTGAACAGCATGTTTTGATATTACTTAACCCAATCGGATTCTTCAAAGGAAACAAACCCAAAAAAACCTAAACAAATTCAGCGTAATGAAGATTTAGTGCCAAATCTTTTCCTTTTCATGTCGGAAGCTTGCATTCTATAAAACTGCAAGCGTGTCCCCTGGGTGTCACATGTAGAAAGAAGCAGTCGATGGCCATTTAAATAGCAGGTACGGTTAGAAATGTCCTGTGATTCGTTACTGTCACGCTGGGGATGTCTGTAAATTTATCATTTTAAAAGTATCCGTACATTTATAATTTTATTAATCCAGCTTAAATTCCCATCCACTACATATACTCAACATCATGGCAAAGCAGATTAACTATATTTTATATACCATACATAGTAAAATAAAGGTTATGTTTATTGGATTAAAGCAAAAAGTATAAATAAATTACTGTTTCCCCCTTCATGTTGACAAGAGATATATTTATATACATCTTTTTGAATCGTTTTTGATCAGACTACTAACTAAAGACACACCCGCACAACATATTCATATATATGCATATACAGTATATATACAGTACACAGTTTTATTTTAAGTATAATTGATTTAATAAATTATTACATTTTCCTTGTAGGTCAATTTAACCCATCGTTACTTTATTAATTCAGGTAAACCGCTCTATATCAATAACATGGAATTAATTTATCCTTATTTACGCTGGTGAGTTACCATGGTCAGTGAATCCTATTTACTTAAAATACATTTTGGACATTATGGTCGAATTTTAAAACGACTCAGCTTCCGACGAGACTATTCGCGAGATATTTAAATCAGTAAAAATTAAACCGAACTGTAAGGAGTTGCTAAACAAAGTCCTCTCATTTAATACATTTGAAAATATTCTAGACCATCCAATACATTTCGAGGCTTCAAAGTGAAGTCCATAAGAAGCTTCCCTTACCTGGAGTCTGGATATTTGGTGAGCGTTGCCAAGCTGCTGGTGTACATGTGTCCTCCGACGTCAATGTGAACCGGCGCGTTGGCTTTTGTCAGCTGAGCTGGCAGAGGGATTCCCTGGGCGGCCAGAGGAGAGACCGGGGATCGGGTCAAAGATAGGCGTGACATGTTTCTTCCTTCCTGTCAGCGGGTTGAATAGAAAAAGCCAGGCGACAAAATAATGAGCTTCGGTTTCTCCGGAATGTGACTCTCTCTCGTACCTCCGGAGCAAGTGCACTCTTGACTCTTATTAGATCAGTCGTGTGTCTGCCTGGTCGGATATTTAGCTTACAAATTATTGCCACAACTTTAATGAAGTGTATTAGCATCTTTTTCGTAGTATCACCGGAGGGGGCAACGGGTGTATGCTTATTAGCGATCCAGAAAGAGACGTGCTAGGTGTCAGCCTCTAGGGGGATAAAACAAACTGCAAAAAATTCTAATTAAAGCTCCTGCGTTAGACGTGAAATAACCCCTGACAAACGCTACCGGAGCCTTTTCAGGTGTGCCTCAGTAACTACAGGCACCTAAATTAACAGTTTATCGTGAAGATCTCGATCCTGCATAAAAGAATATCCATCAACTAAAAAAATGCAGCTAAAATGACCTCCAAGCTGATATAATAGGGATGCGTAATACATAAATAAAAATAAACCGGCTAATTCACGAAATGTATGCTTGAAGACAATTATAGCCTGTTTATAAACTATTTGTCATCAAAGACTTTCTGGCCCATTTGGAATTAGTGGCAGACGACCAACGTGGAAGATAATTAATTATTTGCAAATCACAACATTTTATCCTGGTTAACGTTGAACCTCAAGTTTTTAAGTTAGGTCGGATGATTTACTGAAACGACTCAGGATACCACGTAACTTTCGCGACGACCGTCTTGCGACTTGCTTCTGAGTGAAGTAGCAAGTCGCACTGCAGTGAATGAAATCGGATATGGCAGGTGGATTCGATACAAAACCATTAACCATTTTCACTTTAAACCCAGCGACATGACTGTCTACACTGGTATACTAAAGACGCCCACGTTGGCATACATAAATATTTCTCACTTTAAACCGAAGTGAAACTTGACAGGCACGATTATACGGTATGGTGTCATAACGTACTATCGTCCAGATTCGCCAAGCGTAGATTTGTAAATTTGACCTGACCCTTGCCTTTTAGCTACTCCATAACTTTACTCTTAGTTTCCAAAATTTCTGCAGCTTTACACACTCTGTCATTAGTCCACCCCACCCCCCTACAAAAAAAAAAAAAAAACACAGAACGCTTCATTTACAGATTACATTCGTCTTCACAAGATTTACAAGAGCAACTGTGATTGAAGGACGAAATGGAAATATATAAGTAAACATGTTGCGTGGAAATTATGCGATACTAATATATCCGCAACAATATTTTCAAAGCCCCCCCCCCAAAAAAAATACTCACACACACACAAGCTAAATTGTTGCATTTCGTGAGTGATTTAATCGAGATCGTTCCCCCCTTGAAGACGCTCATTTGCTAAGCCGATATTCCGACCATAAAAGGTAAACAGAAGGCAGTTGTTAGAGCCTATTCAGTCATGCGCTTGAGGCCAGGTGCCCGGGGCAGGGCATGCGAAAATACAGAATTTTCCAGGGTGTTGGCCGCGTAGCTGTGCACGACGAAGCCTCTAGGAATACACTTAGTTTAATACGAGCTCTGGATGATTCTGAGATCCCAATGAGAGGGAGACTTAAAAAAAGACATAAGAACTTATTTAGGCGCATGGAGCAATCCCACCTCTCCGTGTGGCCATGGGCCATGGTAACCAATACCGACGTTAATGTTATGGGATTTTACTAGATGTAAACGTACGTACACACAAACGCTTGAACATACGCAGGCAAAGAGAGATGGAGAAAGCGAGAGACGAGCGCTAAAATAAAACTTGGTCGAAATAGTGAGGGGACAATAAGGAAAATGAAAATTAATAAGCAAACTAGTACTACTATAACCATTGTATAGCAACAATATACATCACAAAATGATTAAAATACATCTATAGAAGTAGATCCTTTCTTTGCACTGGTACAATTTTATTCATGTAGTTATTTAATTATTTAATTGGCAAAGACCAATTCTAATAAGATCTGTCCTCTCATTAACATTAAAATGTCTATTTCATCTGTTTCACGTAATTATTTTTTTTCAATTATTATTTAGGATTATATTTATAATCGATCGCCGCCTTTAAGGCATTAGCCATTCAATTTTACTGACAACCGCTTAAGCTCAGTTAATTTGCTATTTTAATAAACGTTTTAAAACATTTATGATAGTCCGTAAAACGGCAATATTGTTTATGATGTTAAACAATGTGTTTACAATCAACTTTCTCTAATCTTAGTTACTCGTTCTTTTAAAAGTTTTCTCTTACACGGTAAGAAGCTTATACGACGAAAACATTTACAAAAACAAAAACAATTTAATCGAGTTTAATTTTCCCACAACTAATAACAAAAGCTGTATGTGGTTTCAGCACTATTGCCCTCTAGAACGTACATTTGTGCCCCAGGGGTAAATTCTGCCAGCAGCACAATATGGCGCCTTTTACAGATAGGCTACCAACAAAAATATCCCTTTGACACTAAAAATACATATAAATATACGATGACATATTGACCGCATACATATCACACGACAGAACTGCAAATAAATAGTCTTCATGATTATGTGTATAGCATGTGAAGTGCTCACAAATTGTCTCCTCAATAGCTTACACAAAAACACATCATCGCTGACAACACTGCTCATTGACAGCAAACTGTTTCCTAGACTGTTTAAATATATATACACGCACGTAGAATCTCGAGCGGATAGTTGGATTTGTGTATTATAATAGAGTCTACTCGTACCGTTTCAAACATTTTAGGAAGTCCGAAGAATTTCGTGCCAGAATCAGTCCCTCGCAGAAGAATGCGTTGTCCCTCTCTAAAATACGGCAAGTTTCGCAAAACTTAAGCAAAACTCACGTTTTCCAGCATTCCAGTAACTATTACCCTACAGCAAAGGGTCAAAATCTCCACAAAAACCAATTCTTTAAAGCCCCTGGATGTAACGGCGAGGAATTCGTGTAAAAGGGGTCGCTGCGGCTTTAAAGCCTTACATCTAGTGTTGGCTAGACTTGTTCAGACCAGGCACTTTTCACAGCGGCGACACAGGAAGCAGGCGGCGAGCGTCCTTACCTTGAACACAGAATGCCGTTTCTTCACCTTTCAGTTTTTATATCTGTAGTCTTTAAAATGTATATACATTAAAAATGATGGTCACCTGTTGCGAAATTGTAAAGATTATTGTTCTGTTTTTTCGATAAAAAGAAACCGACTGGTCTGTTTTGAGAAGACAGCCAACAAGCCGTCTCTAAATAACAGAGGGGAGCTAAAAAAGAATTCTTGCTCCGGGCTTTTCAAACGCCTCTGGGGCTAGGATTAGGCTACAATTAGCTCAACCCTACTCGCGCTCAAGCTCATTTCAAGATGAAAAAGTAAAACATTTTCCTGCCACTAAAATGACTACGCTTAAACCGAATTATTAGTGCCTCCCTTATTTCCTCTCAAAATAAAAACAGATAAATCCGTGTAACGGTTTAAGTTCTGGTTTGCAGGGATAACGGTTTAGTGTTGTTCAGTTTCAGGCCAGTGTCACGTCACTCAATAGACTTGGGGGGCGGGGGGCACTGACTTCATTGTCATTTTGTCTGATGTAATATTTCCCCGGGCATTTTCAACTAGGCATACATTTTTTTTTTCGCGATAAGTACTGCAATTGACAATTACTGAGGATAAGTTATCTTGTTGATAAAGTATCTATTCGAATTTCAGATCCTGCACATGCATATGTGTATGCATTTCCCCTCGCTAAACGCTAACGTCTCGCATTGCACCGCAAAAAATCCTGTAGGCTATTAAAACCAAATGGCGTCTATCGACATGCATTCTGCTTTAGAAAAGGCGCCCTCGCAACCTGCCTAGAGCGAAACGCGCCATTTCAATTATCGCACTCTACTAGATGGAGATGTCTGTAGTGAAGATTTTCCAAGGCAAGCGGGAAGGCCAGCACGCTGCTTTAGCGGCTAGTCAGAATCACCAAAAAATATGTTTTGTTTTACATTAAGTTGATTTTTAGAATAAATGACGGTTGATTTGTATAAACGTACCTACTTCATATGTGCGGCCACATTGTGTTATGTGTAGACCATATTAGACTATACCATTATTTGCGACTCTTTAACGGTACATGTTTTTGAAAAGATTATCTGCTAAGTTGTTTATTTATTTCCAAGTGAATGGCACAAATAAATGCGTGCAACAACACTGGACCATTAAGTATAATCAAATCTATTAATAGCTCGATCCTATTCAGTTTCTTGATGTTTGGCGCCAACCAGTGTGTGATACGATGAACGATCTCAGCAGAAACGCAAAAGGTCAAAGCAAAGCTCAAAGTAAGAGTTCGAGTTATTTTGCGTCGTTATAGCTCATGTGTTTTAGGGAAAAAGGACTGAAGATAATATTCCCAGAATTAAACAAAAAAAAAAAACACGGGATACAAAACGAAATTATTCGTGAAATGAGTAGGCCAAGGGAGAAGTCGGTCACGGTGGAGATTTTACTTGCAACGTCGCCCCAATCTGGACTGTAGTTGACCCGGCTACGTGCAGGTGACCCCGTCATTTGCGATGTAATACATCGCCGGAACATTTACACTTATATTAGACGCTTTTAATTTTTTAAAAAACGAACAGTGTTTACTAAGAGTTTTTAATCTGACGGATCTTAAACTTTTGATTATTCTCCGATATACTGTGAATGATTATACTCTGAAACGAGGCAATGGCTACTTATATATTAATTAGGGCTGTCAAAGGATTAAAATAATGAATCGCATGATTTTCTGTAGTTAATCGTAATTTTTGAATGAGCTCAAATTTGGCCCTAAATAAACAATTTTCTATTTAAAAAGCAGTGTGTTATGTTAGTCATATTGTGTTTTATTGTAATGGAAAGAAACACATAATAACCTGTCTCAGAAAACTGTAAAGCATTTATTTTTTTAACCGAAATTCAGTGTAATTTACAGCTTTTCATGCCTCCAATGTTAATAGGCCTACTTCCTGAGCGATGAAGTTAGAAAAAATATGTGCTTGTTTAAATCCCCAACATCGCTATTGCGTTTGTCAGCTTGTTAGCTTACTGCTCGTTGACTTGTCCATTTTCCTCCTGCGCACGAACTCTATAAGAATAGGCTGCTACTGTCCTGCATTGCTAGCCCTCTCACTATTGCTGCCGGCGTCAACTCTTTTGCTTGTAAATGATACTTCAGACAAAAATTAAACCTTACAGTAGCTGCAAATAATAAAAATTATATGTACGTAATTATTTCCTGGTAAATTTAGTAATTTAAAATTCAGGAAAGTCATTATTTGGATCTGGAATTGCCTGACCTGGTTCTTTCGGTGTACCTAGCTTCAGGGGCTAATTGAAAGGCGACCCACCATAAACTCTGCGAAAGTGCTTTAACAAAGCTCTGTCCTATAGCGTTATGCTTTTTGTTCTGTTATCCTTACGTTACTCGTTATTGTTCTTGGGTACCCTAACCCCCACCCCCATAGGCTTCCCTTCGTAATCTTATTACATTTTCCTATGGAAACCCGCAGTTGACGTAAATGGCGTGGGAGAACGTTTAATTGCTTGTCCATTGCACTGTTGTCAATGAGTGCACCATCAGTGACAACCTGTAAGGTTAGTGTAGAAAAGAAGGCGGGGCCTCGCTCTGCATGGATGTGCTCCAACGATTGGCCAAACAGCCAGTCACCATGTCTGGAGGGTGGGGGTGCTGAGATGTGGGATCTGGGGCTGTTTGTTCCTTGTTACTGATACATGTTTAATTTTTGACCGGAGTACTATTTGGTTTCCCTGTTCTCTAAGTTACCATTGTACTGTGGACAGCTGCTGTACTGGGAGAGAACCACGCGCTAGGTCGAATCCCTCTGCAATCCAATTGGCTCGCTGTTGACTGAGTTCGCCATTTCCACAGGTGAAAATGTGTTTACCTCGGCCTAGTCGTGTCACTGTAGCCACAAGGCAGCATGCTCGTGTGTTTGCCTGTTTGTCACTCTCACCCTTTTTAATTGCAACGTATACACAGAATTTTAAAAATGAGCCATCGCCCCAATAGTGCTCATTAGCCATGAATTAAAACTGCCTAGTTTAAGAACACTCCCAAGGGTCTGTGTAGACGTCATGTGACTCCCAGGGGTCTGTGCAGACGTCATGTGACTCCCAGGGGTCCCAGAAAAGTCATCCCATATCCATGCACACTTTTCCGAAGTGGGAAAGGCTTGTGACGCACTGTGGCGTCCAGAGTTTTCTGTCCTGTCTGTCCTTGAGCTGCTGTGTCATTTTATTTTCTGCGTCCTCTGACTGGGCAAGACGAAACTTGCAGAAACTGTGCCGTGCCATCTCTGTAAGCAGAGGTTTGGCAGATCTCGCTTTGTAAGCGCCTTGACGACTCCTGTCAATGTGCCGGATGCTCCATCCTGCCCATCTTCTGTCTGCGGTTCCATTTCCCCAGCCATCGCACCGTCTGCTTGATGTGTTTGTGCATCTCTAATGCGGTCGATGGTTATTGTTCATTATTTCTGAGACGGAATATGAAAGTTCCAGTTTATTAATAGAATTTGTCGAGTTGTATTGCATACAAATAAGCCCCTTAAACAGGCCTGGCAATTCCCCCAAGTGCCAAAATGCTTGCAATTAGGTTTGTTTTTTTTACAAGGCCTGCATAAAGAAGGCTGATATTTCTCTCCGAGTCGCAATTGAATGTCAACCTAGTTTTGGGAGTGAAACACCTCAGCAACCCAGAGCCGGGAGGGCTCTGTTCCCCGTGTTTGTATTCGCAGAAGTTCATTTGATTGTTTGTACAAAAAAATAACAGCTTTTGGATCTGAACGCCTTTAGGGAACAAAACAGTTACTTCAGAACTCCAAACATATGCTATGTATGTCTCTCTTTCCCTCAAAGACCTAATGAGTCCTGTGTAGTCTGTTAGGGGTTGGCTGTGGTAGGACTGCACTCGGAAAGCGGAGTCCCTCCACAGGGCCGGCTTGAATTGGGTTCTCTCACTGGAAGGGCGTGGCCTGGGATATCCCACAATGCAACAGCCCATTAACCCTGATAAAAGTAAACCTGTACGTTTTTAGGAGTGGTTTTATGTTCTCTTTCCCCGCACAACCATGTACACATTCGTGCCCCGTCTTAAACGCTAATCTTCAGGAGTTTGCAGCCAAACACAGGAAGTTGACCTTCCTGTGCCCCAATGTGAAGCCACCATAGGACAGCTAGTGGCAGTAGAGTGTGAAGACTGCAGTGCAGGGGCTGTGCTCCTTGGGTAAAAAGATGAATCGCTTAAAAACCCCAAGGAGAACGCTCCGCGTTTGCCTGTAGTGAACCTAATAAAACGCACTTTCTTCCTTTTAGAATCATTAGTGAGGTGTGGATGAGTCACCCCGACCCTCTCCATCCGTCACAGCTTCCACCGCAAAGACCCTGCATGAAAATGAATGGAAGTCTGCTCCTTGAGATCCTGAGCACTTGGTGGTATGTTTGTGTCAAAGAAGGACATCTTGTGGAAGTGAACTGTATTGCACCTGGAAAACTAATTTCGTATAATGACCAAACTTTAGACAGTAGAACACAATGAAATTAATTGAAACGCAATTCGAGTCTTCAAATTATTTACTTATATCTGTAAAATATCAATTTATGCTACAATCAAGTCGTACAAACTCAAAATCAACAACCCCGACCTGTAAGACCTCCCATCCTTGTGTTTGCTATACATAAGTATCCTGGGTAATGTGTCCCTGCTGGGAAAAAAATGACGTGATTTGAATGGGCAGCATACTCTGTGGGGTGCTACAAATACTGGTCTCTTTGGGCTGACTGAAATACTGGTCTCTTTGGGCTGCTTGAAATACTGGTCTCTTTGGGCTGCTTGAAAT
>JAOYSI010014021.1:0-35902 GCA_025775065.1 Hiodon alosoides | reverse complement strand
GCCTTTCATTTTTTTTTTTTGTATCTCACATTGCACAACCACAAGCACGACCATAAATTTTTACCCATTTACATGCTGCAAATTCCTTGCCCCCCCCCCCCCCCCCCCCTCTGAGATTCACTCTGATCCTGGAGGTTTTCAAAGGACTCTGACCTTCATGGAAATCTGTGACAGACAGAAACACATTTATCTGTTCAAAGAGAAGGAGATTTTTCATACCGATGGCTGCGTAGCCACAGTAGAATTACATCAAATATGTTGAATCCCTTTGTTATGTATCATGATGTCTCAAAGAGACAAAAAAATACATACAAGTATTTGTTGAGACACTGTCACTCTATGGTAAAATTGATTTTGTTCACGATAGTAGAGGATTCCTTTCGATCGCCGTAATTTCTTCTGGAATTACATTTCTACTGGTGTTACAACTAGTACGAACTGATCCTGTAGGAGAACATCTCCCCATATTAGCTATTAAAGAGAATTAACCTGAACTTCACAGGCCCTTGAAACATTGGCCTTGTACAATTGTTCATTAGGGACTTTCACACAAGATCAGCTTATCTGGTTCTAGACTCCCGTACATGGCCCCAGTCTGACTGAAATGGTAGTTAAAAGGGTCATTCTGGCTTGACTCATTCCAGATCACTGCTGGGAGACAGTGTAGGCTCAGAATAATTCATGATTCACATCATCCCATCGTATTTCACTAAACAAAACAAAAAATCCAAACCATAATCCGTGCAAACAAAACAAATCAGATATCACCAATTAATCGTGCGGTAACTGGAAAAGGTTAAAAAACATATCTGCATGAATGGAAATATTAGTTTGACACGCTTCCCTGAAAACATAGGTGTCACTTTTTAGGCATCCACACCCTCATTTAAATCCCTCCTTCTGGGGCCCCATGGTCGGGATTTTTCATTGGAGTAGTTACAACAATAAGTATTGGCAGATGGAGACTTTAGAACCAGACTCTGGTATAAAGGACTGCTTGCATCTATCTATATAAATGGACAAATTTAAGGTCACATGACAATGGTCTAACACAGTAAAGTGCAATGGCATATTATTTCCAGTCGCCTCATTTTGACGAGCTCTTTTAATTCACAGTAAAATGACATCTGGAGAAGTGTACTCTTTATTGTCTATCTTGAGGGATGGTTTCATCCATACAATAAAGAGATTCAAACCAATAGTGCTGGGAAAGTTGGCCAGAATACCAATCATTCTGTTGTGGAAATTATTTAACTCATCTCTACACTCTTCTGGGTGTTCATCAAAAGCTGCTTTTTTGGAAATATCCATTAATGCCATCACCCTCTCATGAAGGTCAAGTATTCAGTTTCAAATGAGAAAGAAATGTGTTCTACAGCTAAACTTCCATTACTAATAAAAATATTGCTCAGAATTTAAAATTGCATACTAGCAGTGCTGTAGACAAATCAGTTTTGAATATGGAGACAATCTATGGAGCATAAAGTTTATTTAGGCCTGAAACCCCCTTCTGTGAATTCTTGTAGTATCCATGCGCCCAAACACACCGCCCAGACTAAGGCCAGCAGACCATTAGTATTTATTAAACCATGGAAATGTATTTATTTTAAAAGGAATTAATAAATGGAAATAGCACTAATATCAAAACTTTATTTGTATAATATATTTTAAAAAACAGGAGAATTTAGCAAGTAAATGTTTTAAACACATCAATCCAAAGGAAAGCCTAAATGGCTGGGAAAAACGTGTCAAACAATGAAGTTAAGTAAAATTTAAAAAAAGTAAATTTTCTTGTGGAGTTCATTGCTTTAACAAAAATATTGCACCCAACGAATGTAAAATGTAAGAGCATGCCATTGGTCAGATCATTACTCTGGGAGAACCAAAGTGAGGCATTAAATTAAATAAATGCTGTGTCATACTCTTACAGAGGATGCGCTGGAGCAGGAACAACTGACATTAACCCCAGAGTGCGCCGCTGTTTGTTGAGTTCAGTGGGGGCTTCTAGTATCTCTGGCCATTTGTATGTTCTACCATACCCTGCTTAGTTCCCCTTGTGTAGAAAATAAAAACCATTGGCAGCTCTTAATTTTCAAATTGGTCCATCCCACGAAGACGCTGAGGTCCTACCCATGAAAACATGGCGCTTTGTCATTTGCAACCTGTGTTTCATGGGGAAAGCTATTTCTTTTTTTGTAATCTTCAGTTCTCTTTCAGTTTTCTTCTACTTCTCTTGGGGCAGCAGCAGGGTTTTGAAGTGACATTTCTGATATCAACCAATTGTCACCTGGTACAAGTGAGAGGGATTTCCATTACAAACAATGATCTCAATTAAACAATTAGACACTGCCACTCTCAAAGAATATAAAGTTGGCCAACCTTGGGATAAAAGGTTGTATGTAGTGAGAGAAAACATTATCAATTTATCAGTTTGATATATACTAGAAACTGGTTGTGTTTAAAACTTTGTAGAATTTGTTTTTCAATATTTTTTACTGGTAATTGCAAAGCAGATGCTAACATCATTTCAATCATAGTGGTTTTCTTTAATCTCCCTATTGTATGATGTCTGTTAACAAAATGTTACATTTGTTTATTAATATTGTGTTCTTCTGACCTAGAATGATGCATATTAGAGAAAAAACGTCTCTCTCCACCCACTCTAATCTTAGTGTACTAAATTACTAGGTTTCTCGGTTCATTCCTGCAAAGTTTTGGGCTCAAAATATCTGAACGTTTTGCTGGGCGCGGATGTATGAGTCCGTCGAGCTCTCGAAACTTATAAACCATATGTGCTTTGGGCTTAAGGAGAAAACGCTGTTTTATTTCTTTTTTTTTCTGCCGTTCATTCATAGATAAATACTAATCATAGAAAGGTTGAAACTCAAATGAGCTGTTGTTTTATGTGTTTTTGAAGCTCAGTCTGAAATGCAGTCCTTTTTCCCTACTGTCTTTATTACCTATGCACTCCCTCCAGGCTGTGGACATTATGCTATCACTGGCACGCTGCCATCAACGAACATGAGGCTGGATTCAAAGGCAAACAATTATAGCCCGGGTTTCCTCTCGGTGTGCTTAATTTTGTTTACCTTCGTGTCAAATTAACTATCAGGGCTGGATTGCGACCGGTTTCAGGTTTACCAATCTGTGAGGGGATATGCGGTAACTATGAAAGACGAATGTTCTTGCACAATAAGCCCCGTTGAGGAAACTCAATTTTAAACAAAAGTAGCTGAGGACTTTGTGAAATATTATATTTTAGCTGCCTCAAAGTCATGTATGAATACTTTATAACATGCCTATCCATGATGCAATAATTTCATCAATACCGGACTTGTGTTTCTACGGCAACTTATTTACATTTATATGAATACCACAATATGTAAACACATATTAAGTTAAAAAAAATTATATATATATAAGTTTGCAAAACATTACAAAGTTATTCTGAGTAATCACCTTTATTCCAGGGTAAAACATTTCAGTCCTGATTGGAGTGGTCTCTACCAGGATGACAGTGCACCCAAACACAGGGAACAAGGGATCATTAAATGGTTTGATGAGTGTGAAAATCATGTGAATCATTACATCATTTGCCATGGCCTTCGCAGTCAACAGATCTCAACCCAATGGTACATCTATTGGGGATGTTGGATAGCGCTCTCCACCACCATCATCCAAAAACCAAAGGAGGGAATATCTTTTGGAAGAATGGTGTTTCGTCCCTCCAGTAGAGTTCCACAGAGACATAGAATCTATGCCAAGGCACATTGAAGCTGTTCTGGCTGCTTGTCAGTCAAACACAGTTCATCCCTCATGATAAAACTCCTTCTTCTTGGTTGCTGCAAGCGACGGATGGTTAGTCAGAGCGGGGCCAGAGCACACACCAAGACAAGCCCAAGTGGTGTTCTGATAAAGTCTGGGGCGAGAGCCAACTACTCCGGTGCTGCTGTTCGTTATCTTCTGTATTTTCCAGACCACCGCTCATTAATCACCTCTTCTTCTTCTGATTCTCTGCTCCAGTACGTTAGCAAGACTTCAGGCCTGGTGGTATCATTCCATTAACAAAAAGCTGGGGGACCTCAACGACACTATGTGCAATGTTGCAGGAAGCCGAAGTTGCCAAGTTCCTGGGAATTCGTTTTTTGGAGGAGAGCCTATTCCTCATTACAAAGTGATCGGAAAGGTACAATTGCTGTAAATAGGACCGCCTATCTAAAACAGGGGGCTTGTTTTACAATGTTAGTGTTGGCAGCTGGACAGGAGGTAACAGCAGATCTTAAACAGGCGAGCAAGTCACCAAGTGTTGCGCCTTCTGTTCTAGCCCAGGTGTTTCGCTCTCCTCAAATATTGCACACAGCAGTTATCAATCAATCTCTATGGCTCAAGCCTCTCCATAAAACAAGGAACCGGTATGAAAATATTCACAAAATATCCAGATCCCTTTCGCAGAAACACCTTTAAATATAAGCGTTTGCCCGGTGGATTTTTCAGTGTTTTGTCAGAGGGTGACTGGCTGCCTGTGTGCGTATGCATGTGTGACCTTATTGACCTGATCGACTGTGAATTGATAAAAGAAGGAAATTGTGTAAAATAACTGGAAGTAACTTAATATTACTTCGCAATTTATTTCCTTCCATGACTCTCAGAGGGTAGGGAAACAAGCGGTGTAAACGCACAGACATAGAACAAGGATGTATTTTCAGCAGTCACAAAAAAAATAAGCAGACAAAGCAAGTCACAGAAGCAGAGCCACTGAACAACATACAGTCTATAATTCTCTAAATTCCAACGAGGGCTTCCAAGCCATATTGACGTTGCTTTGGCTGGATGGGAAATGCATTATGGGTAGTGTTTACCACCACAAGCTTCCTTCATCAGTATATTATTCTATAAGTAGCAAAAGTTAGCCGAAACGTGGCAATTTCGGTCCATGGGTCGAAGAGAGACGGGGAAGTCCATGGTGTGACAGACATTAATTTTGGCTATGCTAACTCAGCTCGAATTAACCTTCCCCCTGCAACCCTAACCCCCCCTCGGGTGCCAACCTGCCCCGCCATGGTGGTTGGTAACTATTTTCACGGAGATGCCTTGCCAGGAAATTCCTGGGGGCCAGCAACTCAGCCGCTGATAGCTTGCAGAAGAAAGGTGGTAATAGGCCCGGTAGCAGTGAGATCATAGCACCCAATCAATTTGTTAAATGATAAAATTGCTCTTGTGTCAGTCCGCGGCTCAAAGTTCGGGGAGAAGTTGGGGAGGGATAATATTTCTGTTATGCCTTGGATGGCTTTCCATTTCTCTGGAGCAGAGCGAGGGAATGGGAAATGGAGCTTCTGGCGTCATGGCTGTGAAATTAAACTACCCAGCCCCCTCCCATACCTTTCAGAGCATCTAAGCACTGTAGAGAAAAGGAAGCTTCCTCAGCATTCCACGCAGAACTTTAATCAAGTCAGTTACTGGCACTCACTGCTGGCTGGGACTGTTCTCCTCACAGGGTTCTGCTCATGACATGAGTCCAGGCATCTATGGAAATCATGAGAGTTTTACATTCATGTGCACCTCAGGAGTTGCATCATTACTGAATTTGAAGATATTTCAAAATAATACAAATATTGTTACAGGCATTGTTAGGTGTAACTGGAAAAATGTATGAGGTGAGAAGGAGTGTGGCCTTAAAAAGGATCCTTGTAGTCATTTATGGTGATTATATTATATATATACATATACAACATCACCATAACATTTTTAATTTTTTGTATGCTTCCAGTCATGCACAGGATTGGGGTCCATAGAAGGGTTGGGACTGGTGCACAGTTGTTGCTGCCCTTACAAATCACTCAGAGACCCTGCCCTCATCCACCCCACACACTCTCAGTGGTAGAAAGAGGTGGTCCGTCCAAAGACACCCCGGTGATAAGTGGTTTATCTTTCTGCCCATGTGCTCCGGGTGTGCGTTGGAAAGCTGCCTGAGCTCCCCCGCGCCATCTCATGATCTCATGGCTTCCCTCCACTCTCCCTCACTACAGTCATACTGGCCTGGGGGTTATCACTCGGCCCCTGCACACCATGTTCAGAAATACTGGGCAGGCTGCTCTGTTTACACATTCAAAAAAACCTGCACACTCCCCTACCAAACCCTGCCACATTTCCGTTAGCTGTCTCAGTTGGAAAATTTAATCGCGTTTAGTAGGGAAAAACAACCAGATGTCTTGAAGTTTGCTTCATTGACTCCTAAACTGTAAATACTGCTAAAGAATATTAAAAATCCATGAGGAAAAAGAGTGTGCATTCTTTTTATGTGCATCAGTGCATTAGTATCAGCTTGTCTTGTTTTAATGAGATGTCATTGGAGGAGACATTAAACAGTGCCCCCTGTGAATTGCATGACAGTTCAGTCTTCAGCTATATTATACAATGCATCCTCGGCTAGCGACTATTGCTGTATTCCTGTTGTTCCTCTTTGTATTGTAGACTATTAAAACAACTGGTGACTGCAACCTGAAGTTACGTATGACACAGGTGATAAGCTGTAACCTGCACTCAGATCAAAATAGCTATGTGACACTTTCTTCAGTTGTACTGCACACTCTCACACTCAAAAATGATATTAGGGGGTCATACCACCTCCCACATCACCCCCACAGTGCCTTATCCTAAAGCTCGTCTGGCTATACTAATGGTGGAGAGGAAGCACGCAGGGTCAGATAATACACAACGCACGACAAAACATTTAAACAACACCCAGGATGAATAGAGCTATAGTTCCTCCCGCACTAAACAAAGATATTTGGCTTGTCTGGCAGCTGGCCTCCGCTTCTCCACACCCTGTAAGGCAACAGGGCACTCAACCTGCAGTCAGACTGAAATCAGCCCACTCACACAGAACACAATGACGGTGTATACTGTCCATCTGCAGGGGGTGGGGATCCACCTGCTTCCGCTAAAATCTCTACTGTTGACAGCTGACCGTTCTTCCCCAGTCGTGGGGACCACCCTGATTAGAGACTGCCAGGAAAGCGTCTTCTGTCTGCTGAAAAAGAAAAAGATACAAACAAATATCAAACATAGCACACAAAAGACTCAAACAATCTGTCCCAGAACTCTGTCACAAGGTGCGGGGCACCAGAGCAGGGATGAACCCAAGCGCAGCACCCACGTGGACAGAGTCCCGCCCAGTCACGGCTTTCGAGTCACAGCTTGGAGACATGCTGGGGAGCTTGGAGACATGGTCGGAGACACTGGGAACTCTGAGACTTTGGGAGCTTGGAGACACTGGGAACTCGGAGACGTGCTTGGAAACACACTGGGGAACTCGGAAGAACGCTGGGGAACTCGAAAGAACGCTGGGGAACTTGGAGTGTTCGGGGGCGCTCAGGGGGGAAGAGCCGGGAGACTTGGGGCCGCTCACATGGAATCAATGTGAGTGGGAGAAAACAAAGCCTTCCCCAAAAAAGACTTACACTCTATTCGCAAATAGGGGTTTACCACACAGACGCATTTGAGTCTACATGTTTTCATTTCCTTTGCATGGTCATAAATACTTCAGTTCATTCTTTCTTATTTTGTTTTTTGTTTTTTTACTCCCAGAACCGGAAATTATCCTGTGAATTGACAAAGGCCTTCCTATTCTACAATTGCGTAATACCCTCTGGTGAGACAAAATGTTTACTCTGCTGTAACTGCTGTGAATTGTCATTCTGACACCCCAATGATTACATTAATGTTTTTGAGAGGAAGCGAAAGGATCCCATGGTTCATTTTGAACTGACTTTTGTAAAGCTCTGATGAGGAAATTGCTATTTCTAATGTGCCCAGCTAGGAATTCTATTCTGGTACTGTATTTTCAGCCATTTAATGTTCTTCTGTAATGCACTGTCTTTCATTTACATAGACAGCCACTCCAAGTTTTTCATTTTCATTGCGCAGGTTATAGCAGAGTTACAAAGCAATGTCATACATTTTGTATTTGGCCTGATATTATTAGCTTTCATTTACGTGAAATAACGAAATAATGAAATAACTCCACAGAAAGCCATAATCCAGAACAGATTTTGTAGATTTTAGCGCAACAATTTCCTTTAAAGAAGTGAATCAACCACACTATGTGGTGTCAAGCTCAAAAGGGACAACAGGCTGAAATAAAAGTTTGGAGGACTGGTTAAAGCTCTGATTGATAAATAAAAATTGAAGGTTCTCATGTGTAGCTTCTCATTGCTATGGATTTTGTTCAGATCACATGTCTACTTAAGAAAATATCTATACAAGCCCTTAAATGATCCATACAACATATACAACATATACTCTGTAAGCCTGAAAATGTCATAGCCATAGCCAGGACAGGGGACAGGTTTGAATTTGGCTCAGTGGCAGTAGGGAAATATTTATTGAGGTAATCCTACCCAATTTTCTTTTTTTACATTGAAGACCATCCTCACAATAAAACATAGTTTTTACCTCATCTTTGCTATGGAACCTCCTTGTGTGCAAATGAAAAATAGAAGTAATGACAGCATGTCTTTAATGGCAGAGCAGTGTCATGCCTCGCCAGTTATTTGTTTCTGAACCATTTCAGACTGTCTGAACTCTGCCCGGCGCCCTCTGCTCTAAAAGAGAAGGCTCAGATGGGTGAATAACAGTTCACACACTGCCCCTGAGTGAGGCCTTCAGCAAAACAACAATCTCGTCTCTGCTCCCGTGAAAGGCACACCTTTGTCTGATAATTGAAGTTGAACAATGAACTGGTTATTATCTAAATGTCTGCTCTCCCAGGCCTATAGAACTCTCTGTAATTGACCTGGACCAATCAAGAACGGTTTTCTTCCACGGCCCCACAAAAGCCCCCCCCCCACCCCCTTTATTCAGGTTCGCCACTTATCAAATTTAACATGGCAAGAAAAATATGATTCATTGCCATGGACAGCAATGTGTGGGAAAGTGCAGAGAAGAAACATAAGCCTATTCAGGACTCTGAGATTGAAAGTACAGGGGGGCCCTGGATGAAAATAATTTACCGCGCTTAACTGTGTCAACCCGCACTGTTTACCTGCTGGCTCTGCCCTGAACTCATCACCCCTGTGAACCTGTGCCTCGCTCTCATCATCGCTACAGTATTAGGCTATTTCTCTTTCTTTCCACATCATTACATCTAAGTTTCCCATTAAACCTGGTCAGTGTGGATGGGAATAGTAATGAGATTGGAATCACTGCGCTTTATACGTCAGAGAAAAACAATATGAGAACCTGAGATGAGAAAATTTTGAATTGAGGACATACATTACTGTATGCACCCACTCTTTAGGACCAAGGCCTACAGCTCTACAGTCTGAAAAGTTCTGTGCCACTTTAGTAGCTGTGTGAAACAGGTGATGGGGACATAGCAGACAATAAGCTAAATCCGACATGCCAGATCACCTTTGCTGAGCCATTCTTGGGGAAGGAGTCATGGGTAGTTGGAAAGGCCTGAATTGCTTGAAAAGAAAAGAAAAAAACATTTTAAACTGTTCTCAAAACTGTCTGAGCCACCTTGGAAAATGCCATGCTGGCAGTAGATGAAGGGTAGAGTGACGGAAAAAGGAAGTTCCTGGGTGTTTTCCAACGTCGTATTTCTCTAACATTTCTGCTCGTTTAGAGCAAGTTCAATCGCAGTTCAAGAAACAGTGAACTGAACCATTTACGGGCCCTTTCCGACCAAATACGGCATATGTTACCGTCTACTTTAATGGGACAAGCAACGGGTGTGACTGAGAGAGTGTTTGTGTGTGTGGGGTGGGGGGGTGATGTGGGGCGATGGGGGGCGATGATGCAACTGAGGAGAACTGTAACTACAAAAACACAGGCTGCCTGCCTCCTTAAGACAACTAAGCATTGCTTAGTAGTCCTACCATATACAAAGTATTAAAATCAGGCATCCTACAGTGAATGATAATAATCACCTCAGACAACATACCCCATCACCCCAACTGCTACTTTCAAAATATTTGGCTCTCTTTTAGTTCTACTTATTTCTAACTGTTCTAGCCAGTTCTAATTAAAATTAAAATGTATATTAAGGAAAACTAAAGATTCCAGTTTTCACACCGAAATCCTCTATTGTTCCTGGGAAGCTTTGTCCGATGTTGCCTGATTCAGTCCCAAGTCCTCCATTTGTGCATATTTCATATTCTAAAACCATCTGTGTTTGTTTATATAGCCTAATTTACATATTTGTAATGCTGTAAAATGTCTTTTAGGGAAGGAAATTGCATCTAATGGGAGTCATGTTATTTTATGAAAATGTGTGATTCATTTCGAGCTTTGCATACCACGTTGTTGTATTACTTAAAATGACATTGAGCTTCATGTTGAGTCTATTTTTTAGCATGGCAGATTCTGTGCTTAGACGTGAATAACCCTATAAAGTTGTTTTACCTTAAATAAATGTCAGCTACATTACCAAATTACACTGAAATAACAATAATTTAGTTACTAATCCAAAGAGAAGGGTTTTATTGGCTCAGGGTCAGTCTTAGGTTATGTAATATTTAGCAGAGAAAAAATGTGGACATGAAATATCACCCCCACTCCGCTGCTCTGTGTGTGGCCAAGGTAGAAAGTGACAAACTGCCAAGTTTGCTGCAGTTCACAACAGCGTGCATTTGGCAAAACTCTTCACGCCGCTGCGCTTTCTGCACCCACAGAAATGATACGCAAGCTCGGAGAAAAGAAAGAGGTAGACAAATGAAACGGCTGTGGCCTCTCTGTGGCTGTGCTCTTCAGGCGGAAGCCCTTAGGTTTTGACTTTGCCTGCCGTATAAACTGAGACAGGGAGGCTTCCCTGATGGATGGGCTGGGGCTGGCAGAATGGGTGGGGGCAGGGGCAGCAGTGCAGAGCTGCCTGCACGAATTCGAGAGGGACTGACGGATGGACGAACTAGGCCCCGGTCTGTGACCCTCCGCCCTGCCAGTGTCTACCGGCGGTCCCAGAGGACTGCAAAGACTGACACCCGGCGACAGGGCAGGACAAGAGCAGCGTGCTCCACCACTGTAGGACTCTCCCAAGGGGGAAAAATACTGATCGTCTCTGGGTTAGTGGACTTCTGACTCTGTGACTCTGCTTTGAGTTGTCATTTGATAGCATGAACTAAACTGACAATGCACAGCCCAGCATTATTCAAACATGGAGAACTGTAAGAGCTGTAGAGATCGAAAGTATATGTAACAGATACGTGTACGTTTTTCAAGCACAAAAAATCTAATTCACCAGCCATATTCAGGGACCTGAAATGCTTTTCATTAAAGACTGTAAAATAATTGTAACAATTGTCAAATAACTATTAATACCCATAGTCAAACGGTCCAAGTTGAGCATACATAAATTCTCATGACTGAAAGACAATTCATTGTGAGATCCTGGTAACAAAATCCATTTATGTGTTCTATATCAAATGTTGCTTTAACTATGACATCATAACCTGAAGCTATGCTGCAAAAGCCTGTTTAATCTCTACCAGAACCCCCACCATTTAACTTCTGATAAAACTGCCCTGGTGGTGTAAAAGGAACGGATAAACATTCCACACGGCCATGCTCCTTGACGGATGCTGTACCAGTCATGTTATGTTACACTCTGAGTACAGAAAAAGCCTATGAAAAACCCAAAGCCCATAGGCTCTCCTTATTGGGAACATAGGCAATCGCTACAGAGAGAAAATATAATAAATCAACTTTATTTTGAGACTAAATACTACATTAAATCCCCCCCAAAAAATAAAATTGGGTAAGCAAATCAGCCACTGTAAACCTGTTTAAACCGGGGGCTGTGCTACATATTGCAAAGCAATATAATCCTCACAATCACTTCCCTAGCTATTTACACAGTGAAATAACATGCAAATAATACATGCATTAAAAAGAAGACTCGGAACCCCAGCCCAACATTTGAACGATTCAGTGGATTCACAAACACTATGAGGTTAAGCAGCCAGCTCCTGGACATCCTTGCTCCTGAATCAGGAATACTTGGATGGCTGCCCCCCCACACCCCACACCCGATCATTCTCGACCAGGAGCCAGAACAGTTGAGACCCAACGAGAACTCGTGATTTGGCAATCCAGGCATGCGAACCGCTCCCATGGTTTCTCAAGACAAGTCTTTTTGGATAAGGGAAGTATAGTGCCAACTGCTTGGGCTGCTTTACTTCAGTCATAACTGGATACCAGGTCGCCAATTATTTTCATTCCTGCTGATTTAGGTTTTGGTTGGCAGGGTGTGGTGCGTAGAGTATATATAAAAATACTGAATAGAAACGCATTCAGCGCTAGTCACTCTGTTCACTTTACTACTGTTTAACGAGTGTTTAACTTCTCGGGATGTTTCTTTTTGTAACTTGTAACAATTTTCGAATGAGTTTAGCGAACATTCAGATGTTTATTCTTTTTTAAATCCATTGTTCATTGGACAACCCAGCCACAAGGCAGATGTGTGTGTACAATCATATATTGTAGTGTTACAGTTTGTGTCTACCAACAGGGACAAGGGTATCTAAACTGTGCATGGACCAAATAATTAACCATCCAGGGTTTTTTTCTCATTTTGCTACTGTTTTCAGATTTAAACACTTGCTGACCTGACTGGAAGAGCCCAGTTACCCAGGTGGATCTGGTGTCCCAAGAATAGCTAAGGTGCGGTTGAAGCAATATAAAGGAGCATTATAAATTATTCATTTTACCTGTTACACAAAATATTTTTCTTTATTGGAGGAATGTTGTTTTAAATCAGCTTCCGAGTTTGTATGTGTGAGATATGTGTGCATTGGACGGAAGATTCTCACTGTGTGAGGATGAGCCTGCACTGCTGTTGGTGGGTCGGTGGACATTCTATACTGGCTCAGGAGAGAAGGCCTTCTAGAGAGGGTGTCACAGAGGTCACTAAAGACTGTGAGGTCTGGAGTCCGAAAGCCTCTACACTTCAGAGAGTCCCAGCACCTCCGCCGTATGGAAAGCCCTGGTTCAAACACCAGAATCTCAGGTGGATCGTTTTCACTAGCACGCATTCTCCACACCACTCCCTCAGACGCTGGGTACGCACACAAGCCCACTAGGTCTAGACAATATTCTCTGGCAACAAGAAATGCACATAAAGATGAATGAGCTAGGCCAAATCTTTCCATGGAGACCAGGAGGTGAGGGATGGTTTGGGTGGTAAGGTTGTGACCGGGATGCACCCCCCTCTGCTCCTGAAGGGTGATCGCTTTCAGCTGTTGGCAGGGGTCTCTGTGACAGAGCTTAGCACGCCACACACTTAAGCTTTATAAATGGGATGGGTGGATAAAAGATGGCCACGGCTGCCCCATCTCAGGATGACACCCCGGCGCCTGTTGAAACAGCTGCTGCGGATTCAACCAGAAAAGGTCTATGACACTCCTCCAATTCAGCAAAGCATACATAGCAAATGTGATAAATAACATAAGCTGCACAACAATGCCAAGATGAGATGGTAGGTTGGAGTAAAACCAGTGAAAGCCGTCTAATTTAGGAGTCAAAGGCGTTTTTCACAAAATACCAGAGAGCAGGGGAACTGTAATTCCATCAGTTTTTGCAAGTCTCAGTTCTGTAAAGAAAAGTAATATGTAATTATTGTATTTAAACACAAACATTTTAATACAGAAAGCACATTCTGCTTCTCATGCAAAGTCACCAGTGTCCGAGATTATTATCTTGGTGACGGATGATCCATGACCTCCTCTCCAAAAAGGTTGTTAAAAGGAGACACAACTCTCCTGGGAAGAGATGGGTAAAAAAAGCCCCAGGGCTGGTCCTAGGACTCAGCACCGACTCCCACTATTCACCCGTACTTACAAAATAATATCAGACGCAGCATTTTCAATATTGACGTCAGGTTTACTGAACAGATACCAGATGGCCTTCCTTACCTGAGGGTAGGGACTCCCTCTCTATAAAGGAGGTGTGGCCTAACGTTGTCAGCCAATAAAAAAAGCTCCATAGAGACTCTGAGTCATTATTATGCACGCAGCTGGGCACCGTGACACTCCTCGTAACTCTCAGGTAGCTGTTTCAGGCTTTCCCAGTTTCAAATGAAACTAAGGAACAGGATTCTGTTAAACTCCTCCGAGCACCTCTTATCAGCTCTTATCGGTCTAAATACCTTAATACCAAGTTCGGTTAATGATTTACATTCGGAAATATGGCACCAGACTTTATTATTGCTTATGTTTTATGAGAGCCTTGGTTAGTTGCTAACAGATTTACAATGTGTGCTGCTGTAAATTGTGACTCACAAGCAAAAACTTTAGCATCTTTACTAAGATTTTACAAGATTTTGAACTTTTCTCTTGCCACACTCACTTTCCACGTATCCTAAACTCACCATTTGCATTGAAAAACGGGGCGATGGGCTACCCAGTATAAACGCAGAAAAAGACAGTACAGCCTGCTCCAGCTTCATGTGGTAAATTAAAGTGCTGTCTGGCACCTGAAAGAGGGAGAAAGAGAGACAGGGGGGTAATTGAGCTGCCAGTTGGTTGACGGCGACCCACCAGCCACCTGTAGACCAGCACCTCCCCGCTTCCACTCGCTGGCCAGGACAGACGGGGAGTGCTTTGAAGAAAGGCCCAGTAGAAAAATGGAGACAGCGGCCAGACCCTCTCTCCCGCTGGGCGAGGAGCTGTGGTCCAGCCCTCGGCTGTCTGTCTGAATGGGCCTTGGCATAGGACGGGGGGAGCCCAAAGTCCTCCCGATCAGAGGCTCCACTGAGTGTGAATTCCAATCAGCCAATCCATCCCCCACCCCAAGGAGGGGCGCACACAGAGAAACAGTGCCTCTCTGTGACTGCGAGGGGTTCTGTCCCAGTAACCCTATCCCCCACAGATAACCATCGGGGCCCAGCTGGACGCACGGCTGGGCATCGCTCTGTGCTGGGTTATTGAAAAGTGTCAACACTTCCTGAGCAAAGGAAAGCCCAGCCCAGAAATCCAGGCAAACTGATAATGCCACAGTGTTGCGCATAACTCTGCCTGTTTCTTAGGCTCTGTAAACTGGGTTAAAAGTTTCAATTTTTGGGGTTAGAAGGGACTGTGAGCTTTGCCGAATGAGATCACCACAGATCACTGCTCAGTTCTACATTGGTAGCTATTTTATTATAAATTCGTATGAGTCTACATTTGCAAAACAACAAATGGGACTTATATCTTCAAACTGCAAAAGCTCAGGAAGGATTTAATTGACAATGAGGGGCCTTTCCCCCCAGATGGCGTACATTTAGGGGCGATTGGGTGTCGTGTGGGTTTTAATTGAAACATTTGCGCAACCTGGGTTCATTAAGCATCAGAGGCCTTTTCTGCCATTCCATCCCCGGGAAAAATAATAGCAATGCATTAGTGTGGCTGGAGAGCACTTAAAACTAAGTGCTCCTTTTAACGCCACAGTAAAGCCAGTCCCTGCATTCTGGATTTCAGGCCAATGTCTCAACCCTATTTTCCTCAAGGCTGCGTGAGCATGTTCTTTAGTCTCTTCTTGTGACATAAACACAGATGGGAGGCTCTGATGAAAAGGGTTGAAGTAGATGTGTATACCTAGCACGCATGTATTAAAGACACCAAGAGGCCATAAAACTACAGGGCGACTAGAAGGCAGTCCGGGTCCAGGAGGGCTGATTTGTCTGCAGAGCTTTTTCAGCAGGAATCCAAGTCACGCCTGGGGAACACCAAGCAAGATCCTTTCTAATCCAGATAATGATTTGATTAAACAATGAGGAGGCGTGGTGAAGCAAAAAGGATCAGGATTACCCACGCATTATAGGAATAAACGGTGCTCTGTGTTCTATTTAGGGTTTTTAATTGATATTGGCCATGCAAGATCATGTTTATGTTTCCTTTATTTTGAGATACAAACTACTCCTCCCCCAACCCCCCAGCCCAAGTTTGGCACTGTAGTTTACACACTTTTGGTTCCCACGTTGCCGTCCATTTTAGGAACAGCTTTTTGTTGCTGTCGATAACCACTGTGCCACAGAGCTCCATATTTGACCAGGCCCTCAAAAATACATGAGAGCTGCAGGTCTTTGCATGCATTTTAAGTGGACTATCAGAGCATGTGTATAAAAAAGGTCGAAAGCAACAGAATGCTAAATTTATTTATTTTAAGGCCACAAGAATGAGGCAGGATGTAAATTAAATGGGCTGAAGGAAACCAACAAAACTCAATTTTTGGCTTGAAAAGTTCTAATGGCTTCAGTCATTGCCATGGAAGCAATAAACTGTTATCCTTAGATAAATATGGCCCGACCCATTACAGCCAAGCACTGCTATAAATGTTTCACAATTATCAATAATCGAGCCGGGTGGCGCCTGATAATTCTATTTTCTTAGGGTGTCATCGTGATGTTGAAGTCATGAAAACTAATCGCTGGGATAAGATAGTTTTACATTCCTTTCTTCTAATATCACTGCAGTGCAGCGTCTTCTAAGTGGCCTTTGCCGGATAACAGGGAAAAGGGCTACTGCACTTTGTATGTGAGCATGTGCACTTTGTGAACCCAATGCACAGCTCCTTCTGAGCACAGAAGACCGCCCTCTCAGCCCACAGCGCGCAGCTGTCCCGGAGCCCAGCGTGCAGCTCTCTCTTGGCACTCATGCAGCTCCAGCAAAGAGAAACCATGTTTTCGGCTTCAATGCTGCTGTTGTCTTCGAGGGCCAGTCATTTTCAGAATCGGCTATAAAAACATTATCCAATAACAAGATGCAGAAAAAACATAGTCTGATACTTGGAAATTCATGATTGACTTCAAATTACGATACAAAAAATGCATTATTAATTCAGAACTGACATATTGCTAAGTCTTTGTGAGTAAATCTTTCTTTGTATTTTGTTATCTACTAACAAGAGGTAATAATAAAACTACAATAAAATTTAGTGTGATACATGGGCCTCCTTGACATTAATATAGCAGAAATACAGTGTTAATGCTGAGCTGTTGCCTAGTTCTTGTGTGTTAATCAAGGTAAACTTTCTGTGGGAGCAGGCGTTGAAAGAAAATAAATCACACAGCTATTTGTTATCTGTCACTACTCCTCTGGGCAGAAGACTATACTTTAATATGCTTCCCTTCTTCTAAGATTGAGGACTTTAAGGGGAGGACACTTTGTGAAAGTATCCAGTTTCTAGCCCTTGTACCTTAAGTTTAGTGGCCACATATTTTCCCATCCTGGGTCCTGATCAGCTTGGTCTGAAGATTGGAAAAAAGGGTCAGCTCGGGGGTGGGGTGGGGTACAGGAGCTCCACTGGTGGGCTCATTTAACGCAGTCATCTGATAACTCCCGTCTGCCTTGGTCCCGAGGGCAGAGTCCCGGAGGACTCGGCCTGGCCCCTCTTAATGGGCTTTCAGCGTTAGCGCCGCCGGCAGAGTCTAAACAAGCCCCCCGTTGGCCACATCTCCGTCTCTGTCTGAAGAGGTTCCAGCAGCGACCAACCCCCTCCCGTTGTATGGTGAGGTGGCTGGACTTGAGATGGGGAACACAGCGAAAAAAACACATGTGTGGTTTAAACGCACAGGGCAACAATAGGGCCACATGATTTATATATATATATATGCAGATGCAGGGTGAGACTGCTGCCCAACCTTGTCGCTGTCCACAAGCCATACCCCTGCTCTCCGTCATTCAGCCCGGCTTTACTTTCTGCTTGTGTTGGTTATAGTTTGCCTGACCGGCTTTGACAGTGTTTTATTTCATTTTTAAAACACGTTCTATTTAGTTCATATGTTGTGGTCTCAGGTTGTATATAAATCTGAATACAAGATGTATGCCTGTTAATTTTGGCTACTACTGCAAATTGAGAGAAAAGGTGGGAACTAGATGTGAAATGTATCTCAATCAAAGCTGCTTAATAGGCGACAGGAAGGCATTTTAAGATCGAAATCGTCACATTTAAGCTTTTTGGGAGCTCCTCTTTGGTTCTGTGTAAATCAAACAGGGCTGCGTGAGCCAGGTTAAAAAAACAATCCGTGCCATCAAACTACACTTCTCAAGTAGAGTTAAAGCTGGTCCACGTGTTCCCATAATTTGCTTACCACAGATACATGCCTCTCAGATATGAAGACTTAAGTGAATTGTGGGTTCTGCACACCTGTGAATCGTGTTCGTCTGTCAGCTGGGGAAAATTATTTGAATGGCTTAAGATCTTACCTTATTTGCTGATTTGGTTTTCATAATTATATTTTGTGCACTTATTTGTGTTTATGTCACCATATTCCGAAAACGGGACTGTGGCAATCAGGAACGTGAGAGACTAGTCTCAGACGCTGGGACCCGCTGTGTTCCCAATACATTCGGGGTGATTCTCTGCCTCATAGCCCCCATGGCCAACCACCTTCTGAAGGTCATTGAAAACATAGAGGGTGGGGCAGGTTACTCCAGGTCTGCCAGCATATTATAACGTCTTACAGGTTTGGAATGGGAGAGGAAAGGCCATCGGGCGTGATTTGTGTTAGTTACAACCCCAATCACAGTTAATCACAGTTTGTCTGTGCTCCAGGTAGTTGTATGTAGTGTATAATCATAAGCAATAATAAGTATAGTAAGATGTGATACCACTACTTTGATTGTTAGCTCAGGAAGCTATGTGCATTTATTTATATACAGCACATATATAACACATATGAAACCTAACAAACTATATATATGTAAACCAGTAAGCAAAGTGCAGAGGTAGAATCCCTAGAAACATATTGAGTCTCAGAAACAACTTCAAGTTAGTTTTGAGTAGAGCCAAGCACTCCGGGAAGGGTGTGGATTATCATCGTGTTTACAAGGAAGGGGAATACCTCTGAGCAGGAGACACAAATGTTTGACGGCAGTCAACAAAAGCAGATTGTCTAAGAGGAGACCGGATCCATGGCTTCCAGCTACACAGGGCTCATCTGTGGCTCTGCCGGGGGCACAGGGGGCTGCCCACACCATTCTTCCTGGCACCGGCCCGTCCAGGAGACGCGTCGCCACCTCCTGGAGAAAACTGTCCCCATTGTTCCAGCAGATGAAAGGTCTGCTTGAGGGAGGATGTGGCGTGAGCGCAGTGAGGGCCGTTTTAAAATAAACCGTCAGAGGCAAGCACTGTGTGTGAGAGAGAGTTCCAGTCTTTGAGGAGACTTCAATGGTTTCATAAGAAAACTGTGTCGATGTCAGTTAAAAGTTAACATTGTTTATCCAAGGGATTCTGATGGGATTCCACCAGGCTTCACTTAAATTCTCACCACGCAAGCTTTTTATTCAAACAGGGCAATCATTAAAAGCACATTTGTGGATTTTATCATTTACAGAGCAAACAAGAAGTGAGTAGAATTTTAATTAAAATATATAGAACAGTACATTTAAAATTGCAGGGACTATGCATAATATTTTTGTGCCGGAATAGAATTAAATTTTCACAATGGTTAGGGGTATCCGATAGTTGTTAGGGGAAGTTTGTGGCAACATCATTATGCTTGACATGACTTCATCTATTGTAAATCAGCACAGCGAAAAATGGTAAATATCATGATCTTAGGGTTGTTGTATTCATTTTTTGAGAAGAAACAGTTTGTTCAGAAGCTGGCACAGACATTCCACAGAAAAGTCGATTTGATTGCAACAATAAAATATTATCTGAAAAGGTTGTCTCATTATTTTAGAAGGACTGCCAGGCCCGAAGGCCAGAAGGTAACCATGGCAGACATGGGTGGAGATTTATGATAATGACTTATCAACTGTGAGGGAACCATGGCAGTAGCAGCAGCTCCCCTGGTGCAGTGACCCTTTAGCAGACCATCAGTTTATACACACCCCTTTATTTTACAGATTAAATCAGAAGGGAAATGCCACCTTAAGGTCCTCTAGGTCAAAAATCCTCCTGCCCTGTTCTCTGGGGCCATCCGGAATTAGTGTCTCAGAGGCTTGATTGTGTGACCCTGAAACCTGCAGGAAAACACTGGCCTCCAGTGTGTGTGCATGTATGTGGTCTGTTCCTGTGTGTGTGTAGTGTGTGTGTGTGTGTGTGTGTGTGTGTGTGTGTGTGTGTGTGTGTGTTTGTGTTTTGTGCTAGCAATATAGTGGACTACATATGTGTTTATATTTACCTTTGAATGTTAAAGATACTGCAGGCATGTAATCATGATTCCTGGATTTCATGTGTGAACACTCCTGCAGAAACAAATGCCCCCCCCCCCCCAGCCCCAGGAGAGGAATCTAAACTGATTTGATATTGCATGTTTTAATGAGCCATGCTATGTTTAGTTTTGTGTAGAGTGTCAGAGCTGTAACATCAGTACATTTGACTGATTGGTTGCTATTGAAGTTTGTGTGGTTAAATGACCACAGATCTTGGTGCGTTTCTCAATGGCAGCGGTGTTGTACAGTCACGGATGGGGAAAAACCCTTGGAGGGAACTGGCTGGTGCAAAGTCTGGAAAAAAAGTTGCAGCACGACCAGGGCTTCTGAATGTAGAGAGCAGGACCTGAAAAAAGAGTAGCATCACTGCACCGTCTCTGGTTAACCAAAAAGCACACACCACTGCAGTTTCAACACACAGCATCAGACACAGGATAATTAAGCCATTCTTTGGGAAAATAACAGACATGTAAACATACGAATAAAAAGCATACAGTCCTAACAATTCACATAAAATAAAGGAGCTCATCCAGTCTTTTCTCTGAGTGCATGATTAACATGAGCTCAGCTAAACAATCAGAGAAACATTTAGCCGTGATGCCACTGATGTCATTGGGGGGTATATTGTGTACTTTTCAGAGGACTCCTGTTTTCAGAAATCAAAATGAACCTCAGCTCCTGCGGCTAAAATGTCTGTTTTTCTCTTTCACTCTCTCTCACTGCAGTGCAGGGCGTGGCATTCCGTGGTTGTGGTCTACCCTTTTTTCTCCCCGGAAGACAAATGCTTTCCTTGCTCAGAAAAAGAAACAACTGCTCGCTGTTCTCATGATTAACGCCATTTTCCCCAGCCAGTATACCATGCTGGAACAGAATCTGGGTCTGGCGGTGATGATGGGTTTAAGACAGTCAATAAAAGTGAGAAAGAAAACTGATGGCCTTTCCTCAAGCTAATGTTGCACTTGGAAAGCTCAGTTCAGATCTGACAGGATAATGTATCTTTTCTTATACATTTCTAAAAAGCGAGACGTTCTCCATCACATATATATCATAATAGAGGGGGTGTTGTGATGATTCTGGCAATGTTGAGGAACATATAAACAATGTTTCAATTAAGAGTTTAATTAATCAAGGTTTTCAGAAAATAGAAACAGTTTGCTGCGTTACTCTACTGCGTGAGTACAATAACAGTGTGCTGCGTTAGTGTTCTGAACGAGTAAAGTTGTAGTGTGTTATGTGAGTTTACTGCACGAGCACAGTAGCAGTGTCCTGCTGTAGTGTTCTGAATGAGTAAAGTTGCAGTGTGTTGTGTGAGTTTACTGCACGAGTACAGTTACAGTGTGCTGCGTTAGTGTACTGCACGAGTACTGTTACAGTGTGCTGCGTTAGTGAACTGCGTGAGTATTGTTACAGCGTGCTGTGTTAGTGTACTGCGTGAGTACTGTTACAGTGTGCTGCGTTAGTGTACTGCGTGAGTATTGTTACAGTGTGCTGCGTTAGTGTACTGCGTGAGTACTGTTAAAGTGTGCTGCATGGCAGGGGTGAACTTGAAACTGACATTGGGCCTCCCCTTTCTGCTATTGATCAAGCCGATCACAGAGAAAGTGAGAGGGAGAGAGATAGAACTAATCAAAAGTAGAACACTTTAATCTTGACTCCACCTCCTATACAAAACTGCCAATGCACACAGAGCGACACTCGCATCCAGCTCCCCCCATTCACATGCTCATCACCATCAGATTAAAGACCTCTCAGTTTTATATTGGCGAGCGCTGAAGTGCTGGCTTCTGGCTGCCCAGAGCTATATGCTTTGGAGACCCAGAAAATTAAAGCTCCTGGTGTGCCTCCATTGTCCATTGGATTATCACCAGATCCCATTAATGCAGCTCAATCAGGCTTCAACTCTGACGCAGGCAAAACAGAGATTAACGCTGCTTGTGTTTCTCGGACGCCAAGCTGACCCTACAGGGCCATTTACCCTCCTTTCATCCACGTCATCCGGAGCACTAAGCAATGGTCTATACCAGATACTGTTTCCCGCCAATTGTGTTGGAGCGGTGTATATATATTTTAAATAGTTTTTCCTCCTGCTTTAGAATGTTAATTAGGACCTCAGTTGAACAACGCAGCTCCTATTGACTTATTGGGAACATTACCCTGACGCTTCCAGCATTGTCAGACGTCTACCACAATGTACACGTGTACTGTGCACAGCTTCATCACAGGCAAATTGGATTTTGTGTAACTTATTTTTCTACTTCAGAATCTAATTTGACTGGTGCCAGCCATGCAAAAAAGACTGTCAATATGATTGTCTATGGCTGCGTTAGTGAAGGGCATTTTCTCTGTCTGGGGTGGCTGCAGAGAAAAGCAGGCACCCTGGTGGTGAGATATGCTGGTCTCCTTCTGCACTAGAAAGGGCAAAAACAACGCAGGATACTAGCAATGCCACATGGCCTTGGTTTAAGGTTGCTTCTACTCTCCACGCTTTTGAAATGCATCTATGGTGTTTGTCGTGTTATTTTTTTATCGTTACGAGATAAAGCTATGATAAACACAATCCACTTAGGGAAGTTTAGTGCGAGGAAAGTACAAAAAAAGCAGGTGCAGAATGTCTTTGTGTTTGTATTTTATACTATGTTTTGGCTCGATCTTATGTGAACAAATAAACCATGGCTGCTCGATACAGCCAAGAAGGCCGCAGGGAGAATAAACAATACAACACAGTATTGAACATCAGGATCCCTTTCGGTCTGTTTTCTGCCAGTTTCCATGGTTCTAGAAGAAATGCATGTTTAGTTTTATTAGATACTCAAGTACGAATGAGCTATCACATAAGAAGACAAATAAACAGAGTTAGAGGCAATATTAAATCATCTGAAAACACAAAAAAGACCTTCATTTTGATTTGTTTACACTAGATGCTGGCAAACTAAATGCGGACTGAAATGCCAATTACTTTACTCAACTGAGTGATGTACAACTGATAAATTAATTGCTGAGAGCAAGTTATGGGGTAAAAAGAGAAATTGCTCCCAATGACAGAAAAGAGCAGAATGATGTGTGAAACTTTGAATTAACCTGAAATAATATATCAGACATCACTACTATCTGATTACTCCCAAATATGTGACTGTGTGACAGATTTTGGTAGTCATGTCAACGGCATGTCTTTTCTATAGTTGTCCTGAGTGAACAGAGAATGACAACTTTAATTTTTAACCTTTAACGACATTAAACAACCTCATCCTCCAAAATTTTACAGACATGTCAAGCAAAACACTTCCTTTCCGATAAATGTCTCACCCGACCAATACCACAAAGCAGTCTCAGTTTAGCGAAGGTGACCTTTGGCTAGGGACCCGCGTGGCAGTTGAGAGACTCGGTTCGATTCCCAGTCAGGGCTTTGGTGTGCAGGCACAAGTAGATTACATCAGCACAAACAACGAACATACTGGTTTAGTTTTTTTCTTTCCCCTCAAGAATGCTACAACCTTGGAAGGGCTGTGGCATGGTGTTTGTTTTGAAAACATCCTCTTCAGTTTCCCTCTCACTTTGGCAGGTCTCGTCTCCCAGCATCTGGCCAACGGTCATCGAATCAATGGCGGAAGAATGTTCTGTGTCAGCAGGTCGTTCTTCAGTGTTTACACAACGTGTTGTGAGATGGTCTGATAAGGCTGGTTTGGTGGTGTAGTTTGCAATTGGATGGAGTTGATCACTTACAGCAAACGTTCGCAATGATGGTCAAAATCTTTGCAAAGTCCGTGCTAAAAGCATACAGAAATTCTCAAAATGTAGGAAAGTAGTCTTTGATTTATTATATTAACAATTGATATATTTAAAAGCTGTGTTATTTTGACTGAAGGGGCTGCCACTCATGAGCCCACTTCAAGGAAGAGAGCGATGGCAAACCTTACTATCATGGCAACATTACAGGAGGATGGCAGGAATTCGTGATTTTTAAATCGGATCTGAGCGGGGCTCCCAGGTGGGCCTTATGATTCAGTCTAGAAGGTGACCTGGGACAGCACTGAATTGACAGAGCGCTGACCGTGGGCAGCAGGGCTGGAGTCGTCTCAGACTCTTCTTGGCACCCGGGCAAACAGCACCCTCTGTGGCTACTCATGCAGGTATGCATTGCCGTCTTTAAATGACGTGCCTCCTGTACAGACCTATGTGGATTGTAGCATGTTTACTGAGATTGCAAGAAGGCTCTCCCTGTACATGGCTGCTGTGGTACGTTAGCCAAAACATGACGTACATGATGGCTAATTCCAAATTGGGGTTAGAATGAGAAAATAACTGGCTAGTCCAATTTTGAAAGAAAACAAAACTGAATCCAAGATCAAACTTATAATGAGCTTTAACTGACTGATTTGTACATTTTTTGCAAGTATGAAAATACTGAAGAATGTAGAATTATTTTACTATTATTTTATTTTAAGTTCTTCTTTGAATTCACTCAGATCTTCTGTCTCTTCCATCTCTAAGGACCTTATGTCTCTTTAACAGTCCTGGCATAATCAGTCAAGATTATGATTAACATACAGATTTCTTTTCCTCACTGAGGCTGATCTATATATTGACATTTTTGTGTCCTTGGTTTTTTTGTTGTTTTTCTTTTTTTTTGTTGAGGCCTCCAAAATCAATTTCATGCGCATGCCGTATTGACTCGAGCAAAGGAGCAATCCGCCAGTCAATTTTCATGTCTGGGGGTGGAGGAGAAGCAGTGAGAATCGCAGACGCCCAGAGAGCAAAGATCACTAATGTGCGTTTGTTCTCCAGACCGTGGAGAGAGTGGTAACGGCAGCCTGGTCCTGGAGGCCATTGATTAGCTTGCTTCGTGGAGCCAGGCGGCTGCCTGTCGAAGAGGCATCCGGATTTCTCCTGGATTTCTGGCTGGATGAGCTGTTAGTGGGGGATGTGTGCTCTTGAGGCATTGCTCTTGAGGGACACTTCCTGGAGTTTCATCATCTCCTGCAAACTTCTTTTTTTCTGTCATTGGGAGCAATTTTATGTATTTTCAATGGTGCAATTAGAAATACTGTAACTCACAGGATCTAACATTTTGTACCACCTCTGAAGTTATATATGAGCTTGATGTGGCATCTGTTTTATTCACTCTGAGACTGTTAAGGGTTCTTTTGATTTTTGCCTGCATTCCTGTTAGAAGTAATAAGAATGACCCCTGAGGCTTCCCTCTCTCACAGTGAGTGGCAAGTTTCAACAAGCTGACAGCAAGTGTTCAAAAGCCTGCTCAACAAGGCCGCTCTTTTAGCAACTAAATTTTGAGTTCAGAGGTCAGTGCTCATGTACATCATGAGGTAATTCAATTTTACACAAACACAAGCCAGTGAATGCAATTGAATTAAATTGTGAAGTTCTCTTTAGCCCCTACCTCAGTTATATCATTTATATGACCCCAAGGTGCAAGTCCCCGTTCTAATCTTTGTTGTATCTGAAGTTTTTGGTCCAAATGTCTATCTGACTGAGGGATTTATGTTATGATTGTCATAAATCTATGTACAGTAGAGGACCAAAGGTTGTTCAGAAATACCAAGTGTGACGCAAAGAGCACATGCTTATGTTAAATCTGTGCGTGAAGCAAGGAGCAAACTTAAGTTAAATCTGAATGTGAAGCAAGAAGAACAGTTTTATTCATTAAAACTGTATTTTCATGCTTTTTAAAATTGCTTCTTGCCATCTAATTAAGGACTTTTCCTGAATGTAATCTTTCATACAGCATTTAAAGCAATTCGTAGAGTTTTGCAGACATTACAGATTATTGTTCCTAATTATTCCTAACATAGACGCCTAAACAATGAGTTCATTATCTAAGTTATGCGCTTACATGGTGACCGTTTTCCTTCTTGGCAGCCTCTTGCCGTATCGAGCAACATCAGGCTCAGCAGAGGTCCTGCGCGATGTCGCTTTGCGAGGCCCAGAAACCAGACCCGGGATGGCCCATCGTCTCACTGGCCTCCGGATCAATGTAGCCCGTGGAGGCTTGGTTCCAGCAGACAGGAGGGGGGCAGACTGGCAGGGTGTCCTGTGCATGAGGGGTACATACTCAGGGCAAAGAAAGAGTCACCTTGGGTAGCTGTTCCAACAATATGTGTGTGTGCCTTTGTATTTGTGTATCCGTGAGTGTGTGTGTGTGTGTGTGTGTGTGTGTGTACAGGTGAAGTGTGAGGGAATCCTAATCCCGTTGCATATAGCTGTTGGGCTGAAAACAGGACATACTCTGATCCTGTTGCCCTGGCAAATGCCATGCCACACCACACAATTATATTTATCCATATGTAGAGTGGGATATTTATTGAAATAGGTAGGTTAAACCCCACACTTGTGGTTACAACGCCTAGCCTCTACTACAATTCGTTTTAGTAACACTCCTCATAATGCACCTGCCATGCCAGTGGCCGCACGCAACAGCAGATGAGGCTGTATGCATCTAGATATCTGAGTCTAAGCCATAAGCTTCTCAGCATGGCTCTCTTTAGTACTTGATCTTGTCTTGGGCTAATACATGCTCATTTCTTGTACATTTTTATAGACGTTCGGTCATTTGTACTTGAGGGTTTGTGGTTTCACAGCAATAACTCTCCGGGGGATGGAAAAGGAATGGAATAATTTCAATGTGTGCATCTTCAGAGAAGCAGGATATGAAAGCTTTCACCAGGACACATTCCCACATCTCTCGCAGTCAAGTGGTTCCCCATCCAAGGCCCAGTGTCTCTGGTGTGAGAAAAAAACATTCTGTCAGTACAAAAAAAGACCTTTGGCCAACCCTTCACTTAATATGTAAAGCACACATGCTTACCAAATACTTCGACATGGTGAATACCGGTGGCCAAATTAATCAAAAATAATGGGCCTGCTCCGGGTCCCGCTGGCTTTCACAAACTACTTGAGGTCAGATTGAACTGTTTTCACTTATTAATGAAAGACTGGAAAGATTCCAGTGTCAAGAAACCTGACACTGGCTGTACATTTCTGACCACGCACAACCTGCTTCAGCTAAGAAAAACGAGAAACGGCGGAAGACAGCAGATGGGAGAAGAAAGCGTCACTATGTGCTCCCCTCTGTCACATGAGCTCCGACTCAGCTACACCTTGTTTCAGTGGGATTTCTGCCAGATGCCCTATAAAAACACTCATCAGCCCGGCAGCTAGGTGGAGCCCTTTCAGCCGAACATCGGTTCCTGTTGCTTTTACTAATCCGTTGCCTCATGCCCCCCTTTTTCGAATGTCCAGGCTGTTTTGTTTCCTCTCTATCGGTTCTGTTGACCCGGCCATTCATTCCTTGTTTGCTGCGGTTAACTCGGCAAGGCCGGTTTCCTTGACGACGATAATCCGTAAGAGGTCGACTCCGGCGATGCTCGGTTACAATACGCTTTGTCCCCTCCTTTGTCCCATAACAGACAGAATTAAGAGACAGAGGAACAAGGGGCTTGGGTAAACATGACCTAATGAGGTCCATTGCTAGCCAACGGAGGGGAACGCAGCAGGGCGCAGCAAATGGAAATGCCACAGCACCTTCCCCCACTGCCGACAGTTACAAGGGGTGCACTGATCTCAAATATACATTGGCTGTTACTGACGTGCGGCTTCCTGAAGTAAGCAGCCGTCAGGTCAACTCTGGGTAAAGCATCAGTTGGCGGACCATTTGCCAAAAACCGCCGCAGTTTTCGTTTGGCTCACCCGAAGTAAACAATCCCCTTTAAAGGAAAAATGTAAGATGTCTTTCCTCCGTGGATGTTTAAATGAGCATGCAGTGATGTTTGTTTATTTACCACTTACACCATCGTAACACATGCAAAAAAACACACACAAAAGAACCGTTAATGTTGCGCATACATGTCCCAAAGGGACCCATTTAAATGCAGGCATTTACAAGAACTAGAGTGAGCGGAACTGAACTGAACAACCCTCTTTTCTTTCCACTACTTTGGGTGGCACATTCCACTGTTCACAATATAGGTTTTACACTGTAATTCACCCTAAACTCCTCTTTCTCCTCAGTGCCTTGAATCGAAGTGACAGCAGCTCTCATTAAACACGAAACACCGGTCAGATGTGAAATTGACCCTTGATTGCTCGGGCCCTCTCCCCAGCCCCCTGCCCCTGGCAACTTGAACGGTGGGAGCGGTGCACAGTCCCTGCCTAGTGGGCGCCCCTTGGCGAAGTGGCGTGGCCGCGAAGGTGTCAGATGGAAGGGGGGGGAGAGGTGAGAGAGAGGAAACAGCGGGGGCGCTTTGGTCCCAGAGAGGTCCTTCCCCTGACCGGGCGGTGACACCGGGGGCAGATGAATGGGCATGTCTGTTACTGCCCTCTGCGCCGCCTTCCCTTTGAGGAAGTCTTCTGCCGGGAGGCGATGGGGTTGTGGTGGTGGTGGAGGGGGGGAGGCAAAGGCGCAGCTGCCAGGTCTTTCACTCGGTCGCTCAAGAGGAGGTTTCATTTACACAAAAAACTTCCTGTTTCCTCAGAAGCAGCTTTTTACATGTTTTTTTCATGAAAAATTACTCATTTTTATTGATTTCCAACACATACATAAACAACTTTAAGGTGCTGAAATATCAGAAGTATATATAGAAGATATATATAAAATATCTTTTAGCTGTCTAGAGTTGGACTATTGTTGCCTCCTAGCTTATACACAATTCACGTAAAGCTAAATGTGAGAAGAAAAGATTTTGCTACCTATTGAAATGAAATGAGTCCCTATTAAAATGAAAATATTTAGCAAAATTGCTATACCTGCATATTGCAGTAAAGGAGATTTAATTTTTTTTAAACTTGCTTCTGCCAAGGTGAATGTGGCCAAATTTACCCAAATTATGTTCATTTTACCTGTCTTGTCTATCAGGAAATCTTTGTCTGTTAAATACGGATCCTGTTTTTGATGCTACTTTTGTTGAACATGGAAAAAAAAATCTGGGAAAAAACATAAAGGCGGTTCAGCGATTGGGGGAGAGGCACATCCCTCTCAAAAGCCCTGCCGGGTTCTGGCCTCGAGGACACAAAACGACACAAGATACATATCATAAAGGTGGGCCTGAACCCACCATGTTCTATGCTAGTTGTAGCATGCATTAGTTTTAATTTGAAGTCATAGAAATAAATCATATTTACATAGGATTTGAGACCCAAATTGTTGCATCTCATTAATTAAAATAATAAGAACTAAGAAATATGTCCCATATTAACACAACACAAATTTTGTTCAAAAAAGAGCAGTTATTTAACCACTTTTAAAATACCCATTTAAGCACTTCATATAGAATAATATAAACATCTCTTTCTGAGTTTTGTAACATTAGAAGTCCCGGTCTTGTATGTCATCACAGAGGCCAATTTTCTACATTTTCAAAAAGACCCCCACCTGAAAAAAAGAAAAGAAAATGTCCCCAGTGTCTTCAGTCCAGCAGATCAGAGTGCTTTCGCTGGGAGTTTGAAGATAATCAGGGAGGGCCATCTCACGTCAGGTAGTGTCTGTACCGCTCTTCTTTCTCCACTAGCCCTGAATGGGACTTATTGATTTGCCGTTGCTGGGGTCTCGTAATGTTCTGTCATTAGAATCATGATTTGCCCAGCCCTGGGATAAAATGCCCCCCTGCCAAGAACAGAGTCCGTGGGCAGACAAAAGACTGTGTGTGTCTGGGCACTGCCTGGTAAAAGGTGCTCACAGCATCAGACATAAAGGTGAAGCTGGGAAAACAATACCGTGTTAGTCCTCTTCTGTGACCCGGAGCCAGTCACTTAGTTCCTTCAACAGAAGGGAAAATCTCATAACACTGCATTATTAATTATTTCAGTTATTTACATAGCTGAAGAACATGCTATCCACGAGAACTGGTGCTTATGCGACATCTGTCAAGCATATTGAACACCCAAAGAAAAACACATTTCAGACCTAGATATTAAACCTAGGGCTTACCCTTCCACAAATACTCTCTGTAAAAAAAACAGTGAGGCCATGCAAGGGTTAATGCAGCAGATGTATCTAATTGAAAACTTTATGAATGCCTAACTAATCTTTTTCTGTACACAAACAATGCACTGGTGTAGCCTCGATTACATTTTTTGCTGAATAGAATAAATAAGAGGATTCATTTATTCACTATGGATGGGTATGCAGAGCGGCTTGACTGCTGCCCAAAGCATTTTATGGAGGCTAAAAAGAAAACAAATAGAATGCTGGAGACGGTGATGGAAACCGAGCCAAAAGCTTTTCACTGAACTTCGCTCGGCTTATGAAAACATTTGTCTGTTTACGAAGGGGGGGAATCATGCTACGATTCAGTAGATTCCAATTATGATTAAAATTTCGGACAATGGCATTGTGTTTCATAGCATTTCTCTGCAGTGAACCGATTAGCTGATATGAAAGGAGGTAGGATACTATTTACACTGGAATATAACAGAGGGATCGCACCTGGATGTTTGGCTTAAGTCTCCCACCTTCTACTTCCCCCGCGACAACTGAGGTCTAAATTGATAACAGAGAGGCAGAGATGAACAGCTGATGCAATAAGAAGCAAGTACATAACCACTTATGCTTAATTGGGCACCTGATTGTCGCAAATTTCCCAAATCTGCATTAGAGACGTAAACTGAGAATCGATAATGGTTGTAAGCAGAATGTTAAGCTCATAAATAAAAGGTTGCTGGTTCAAATCCCCGCAGTTATAGTACCCCCTGGGTAAAATTTCCGCTGTAGCAATGGTTAAAATGTAAAAGTATGAATTATACAATAATAATAATAATTGTATTTTTGTATTCACTTACAGGAAGGATGAGGAGAACAGCTACATTTGAGCTTCCAGGGTGAACTGTTGGCTTGTTTCAGCTTTGCCACACCTCTTCTGTGGCACTGGACAGTTAACAGGTCGGAGGTCAGGTACACCTGTGAACCAGGAAGGCAAATTAATACTTAACTAAGTATTATACCTCTTTGTAATAACTGACAGCCTAGCTAACTTTGGTTCAGATCCTGTGTCCGGCTCAAGAAGAAAAAAAGAAAACAGAAGTGGAAAGGGGTGGGAGTAGTTGGAGAGAAGGGGGGAAAGTGGGTGGGGGCTTCAATTGTTGTTCCTATTCAATTCACCACATAACAGCATCTGACATGCATGACAGTAACTGCTTGCTAATTACGGCGCAAATTCGCAGTACAAGGTTGTTGTGTCACCGGGTCCCCGGAACAATCCGGTGATTGTTGTGTGAGAAGATTGGTCAGACAGGGCCAGGCACTTTCCCTCCAATTATCCCCATTTACTGCCACAGCTTCAAGCTGCTCCACTGGCATGAATGAACAAAAAATAATAATATAAAAAAGGGGGGGGGGGGGGGTAAAGAAGAAGGGAAAGAAAGAAACCTCAACTCGAGGTCCTGGGATCTGAAGTGGCTCCGTGTCTCCGTGTTTACAGGACAAGCCATGCGTCTCAAGGAACGGCAGAAAGGCTTCCAACTGGGGCCAGGAGATTGCAGACACCTCCTTTCCCGAGTCAAGTGGGGAAGGAAAAGGGGATGATTATGAATTGAGTTAATGAGCCTGGAGAGGGAGAGCGGATGGCATCACAATGCCCTCTCTCCTCGCTTCAGCTACGCTGCACTGGTGATGACTCCTGAAACACATTGCGCACCTTTTCTGGTGGCCGCATGAGTGGTTCTTGAGAAGCTGTTACTAATAGGTACTGAGTTTATCGTCATTAATTCTGTTCCTATGGAAATATGTATTACCGTAGGACAACAGTGAACCTCGCACACTGTGATAAAGGGATTAGTGTCATTTGGAGAAACGGCAATGAAACGTAGCATACAGGATCAAGTCATTCTTGTGTTATTTAAAATAGCATGAACAATTTTCCATTATTACTGACTATGGTAGGAATGAACCCTTAAATCATACAGTCTCCCCCTCATCCAGGAAGTGATTAAATTTGAGAACGACACTATGTACCTTTTCTACCCAAATTAAGGTACAAGTGGCTGACTGAAACCAGCCATGATCAGAACCTTGAAGACAATTGGATCAAGCGAAGAACCTTTTCTAAAGGAGAAAAATAAGATCCAGGGATTATGTTAATCGGTGGTACATCAGCACGACGCTGCAAAACATTGGCAATTGTCAGACCTCTATGTCCTGGCACAGGTGAGGGGATGAAAAATGCCAGCGCTTCCTGGAGAGCTTGCTTGTTTTGACCCAGTTCCGAACAATCATAGACCTTGAGACCCACTGAGTTCTGAGTAATGGGGTAACTTGATCGTTCAACCAGGTGAACAGCCAAAAAAGGAATAAAATACAAATAGGCACGCTTTCACAAATACTGCTGCTGTCTTATTTTTTTAAGTATAATACTGGAAATTTTTGCGAGCCCAGGGTGATTTGCTTTGACGCAGCATCGGCTATCTATTAACAAGGACCTCCTTAAAGCAACTCCACAGTAGTTCTACTACAGTGGTCAGGCCAAGGTGCAGCGGCCTAAAACCCAATATTAAACTCAACCAAACATCCCATCACAGATATGACACTCCTGCTTCTCAGCACTGTCTCAGGTGAAGCGCAGAGCAGAACTTCCCACGGGCTTGGAACACAGAGAGCCTTGTGGTGTTGGAGATAACGCTGACTCCCACATCTCAGCCGTCTGCAACTACCTCCTCAGGAGCTTTGGCAATTTACATTTTTTATTCTCTTATTTTAAAAACAATTCCTATTTTTACTAGAATGGTACACATGGATTCTTTATATATTTTCTCACTGTAATGAACATTTATCAGCTATACAATGGAAGATTATCAGTTCTCTTGAAAACCACCTGGCTTGTTTATCTCTTGTTATCTCCCTAGGTCCAACAAAAAATTGAGGGAAATTCCATGACACACACCATAAAGACTGTTGCCTGTAATTTCAGACTGGTAATTTCAGATTTTCCGGACATTTATTTACCACCGTGTCACTCTGAAACTGTGAAGCCTCCCTTCCTGAAATGGACAGGGAAGATGATTGAAACAGTGAAGCAAGCAGCAAGCACCAGAGTGAGTCATGGGGTGCTGTTAAAATTTCCACTGTGGCCAGGTAGCCGCGACCTGCTGTCGCCGTGGTGATGCCGTCTAATCACGCAGGCCCGGCAGCATGGCGTCCCTCCCAAACAACAAAGGCACTTCGTCAGGACGGCCCCATTGTCTGCTGTTTGCACCTCCCAACGGGCTTTTAGCACCTGTTTGTCAGGTAGCGTAATTAGGGTCCCAGCCGTCTCTTCCCGTCTGCCGAAAGGCCCCGGGAGCCGGCTGCTCTCTGTCACCTCTGCTGCCTAGAGCAATTATAGCTTAGAAGTGCGATTGAACTCTCACAGTCGAGCTGAATCCTTTGTCTCAGTAATTTCATTATGCTCTTGTCTGCCTTTTATTTCAATTTTCAACCTCCATTTGTGTCACTTAAAAACTTAACATAGTCATACAGTCATATGTGGTTAATCTACAATACTTGAATCATGATCACTTTTTTCTAGGTTCTTGTAGGTTCCTAACAAAAAAAAAATGAACTGAAAAAAAATTACTAGTGTTCTACCAAGACATAATAGCCGTGTATCGAGAAAAAAAATTCACAAACATTTTATTATTTTTGTGTACCCAAACTAGGATGTAACAACACATCTAAAAAAATTTAAAAAGCTATAATAATAATAATAATAAATGTACTCTAAGGTTTGCCTCAGGAGTGCAGGATAGATGTCAGGACACAAAACGAGATTGTCTTCGATGGTAAAACCCACCTTACAGCACCACTTACACAAAGTAGAAATGACAAGAGAGTGTAAACGAAAAGGTTATCCCACCTGGCTGTTCCTTTTGTCATACCCAGAAATTCTGATTTGCGGAGAAGCGGGAAGAAATTATGTTTTTTTTTTTTTAAAGATAGTTTTAAAGTTTTTTCTTTACTGGTTTGGCATGAAATTTACATTAGTAGTTTTGGATATGAATCGACGCACATATAACCTCAGTACCGTTAATCGGAAACAGTAGAACAAGCTCACTTATTCAGTAAACCACCAAACCCTTCATTTACCGCCAGGGGTGGGGGGATATTAGGAGGAGGAAGGAAGGAAGGAATCCTGATGTCAAAACCCACAGACTAATTCATTTAAGGTTTAGTGTTTTACTCGCATTGCTACACAAGCAAGCAACAATGCTAAAAAAGGAATACATTTACATGCAAGCCGTCTTGTTTCATTCACATACTTTGTCTATGATCTTTTGGTGTTTAAGTTTAGATGAATTCTATAATATTTGTGTGTAATTACTATTTGGGTGTGTGAATATACAGTGCCTATATAAAGTATTCACCCCCCTCAGATATTGTATCGTTTGACACTGATCAACAGAAAAAGACTCTTTAATATCAGTCAAAATACATTTCTATCAATTAGTCTAAATTTAAAACAAATATCAAACACAAAATAATTGGTTGCATAAGTATTCGCCCCTTTCAATTTTATTTAGTAGATGCACCTTTGTCAGCAATTACAGCTGCATTTGAGCCTATGTGGATAGGTCTCTTTCAACTTGGCGAACATTCTTCTTTGCAAAACTGCTCAAGATCTGTCAGGCTGCGTGGGGATCATGAGTGCACAGCCTTTTTCAAGTCCATCCACAGATTCTCAATTGGGTTGAGGTCTGGACTCTGACTCGGCCACTCCAGGACATTAACATTGTTGTTTCTAAACCATTCTTGTGTAGCTTTAGCTGTATGCATGAGATCATTGTCTTGCTGGAAAACAAATCTTCTCCCAAGTCATAGTTCTCTTGCAGACTGCATCAGGTTTTCCTCCAGGATTTCCCTGTATTTTGCAGCATTAATTTTACCCTTTACCTTTACTGGTCTGATGCATAGAAGCATCCCCACAGCATGATGCTACCACCACCATGCTTCACGGTGGGGATGGTGCATTTTTGGTTATGAGCGGTGTTTGGTTTGCGCCAAACACAGCGTCTGGTTTGATGGCCAAAAAGCTCAACTTTGGTCTCATCAGACCGTAGAATCTTCTTCCAGCTGACTTCAGAGTCTCCCAAATGCATTCTGGAAAAATCTAGCCAAGATTTCCTTTTCCCCAATAGTAGCTTTCTCTTTGCCACTCTCCCATAAAGCTGTGACTGTCTCTCCCATCTCACCCACTGAGGCTTGTAAATCCTTCAGAGGAGTCATAGGTCTCTTGTTGGCCTCCCTCACTAGTCCCCTTCTTGCATGGTCACTCAGTTTTTGAGGACAGCTTGCTCTAGGCAGATTCATTGCTATTCCATACTTTTTCCATTTCTTAATTATTGACTTCACAGTACTCTGAGGGATATTCAGGAACTTAGAAATGTTCTTCTAACCATCCCCTGATTTATGTTTATTAATAACCATTTCAGAGATCTGCTTGGAGTGCTATTTTGTCTTCATGGTGTTCTTTCCCCCAAAGATACTGTCTCCATACCTTCCAGAGACAGGTGTATTTATAATCACTATCAAATAATTTTGACTATGCACAGGTGATCTCCATTTAATTAACTGAGCTAATTCTAAAACCAGTTAGATGCACAACGATGATTTAGGTGAGTTGCATTAAAGGGGGTGAATACTTGTACTTATGACAACCAATTATTTTGTGTTTAATATTTGTTATAAATTTTGACTAATTGGTAGAAATGCATTTTGACTATGATATGAATTAACCTTTTTCTGTTAATCAGTGTCAAAAGTCACATCCAAGGGGGGTGAATACTTTTTA